>JAJLUZ010000004.1:0-285340 GCA_030570095.1 Kurtzmaniella quercitrusa | reverse complement strand
ACACAAGAACCAGAAGATGAGATGGTAGGACTGAGGGAAGAAGATGATGGAGAAGAAAGTGAGGTAGGAGATGACTATGGAGCATATTTGAAAGAAACAGTCGAAAGAGAAGCACATGATAAGATAGAGATCCAAACAGATCCTAAGGTATTTAAATCCAAATTTGATGATACCGGCGACTCCGCTCAATCTAAAACACCCGAAAACTCCACCGGAGGTCAGGACCAAATTAGGAAGAAGACGAAGTTAAGACGTAAAATATTTGAAGATAGTTCTTATGATATTTCTCAAACAAATAGCCGAACCAGTATGAGGAGGTCACCATTTGATCACGGTTCCCCCGGTTTAGGTGGGCCCGAAAAGACTAAGACCAACAATTCGAAACTACAAATCGAAGTGAAATCGACGATTGAGCCACCCATAAAAGAACCCATCAAACGATTATCTATGAGGTCTGAGATGGAAGAGAGTAAGCCCAAAGAAAGTGACAGAGAAAATAATCTTTATTCGAATGAATTGGAGGTGGACACTCCGTCAAAGCAGCTGACAAGAATTAAAGATATGATACAAATAGGAAGATCATCAGAGTTGAACTCTAGTAAGAGATCAGAGCTTGAAATTCCCAATACATCACCAATTGGCCAAAATTCGAGTTATATAAAAACTCCGGAACAAAGGGAGAATGAAATAAACGGAGGATCAAAAGCTAACGAAACCCAAGAATTTGGAACCTTTCTAGAATTCAGTACTCCACTTAAGCTAGGGGAGATGGAACAGAGCATAAGGGCAGATATGAAGTCATATGATGTTGGCGCAGGTAGAGAACGCAATTTTGGTAGCGTTGCGGAGGAAGTCGAGGAAGAAGAAGGAGAGGGAGAAGCAAAGAGTTCCAGTAAAAGGCCAGATGGAAAGAAAAAAGAGAGGATATCTAAAGGAATTGAAGGATGGGAAGAAGCCCAAATTGGAAGATTGGTGGACGGCTTGACGACTATGGAAGCCACCGCCAAGTATTTGAATGCAGTGGCTTCGTCAAAGTTTGATTTAAATGATGATTATGACGGAGAAATCACTTCATTCATCGCCAACATGCCTGAAGAGGAGGAAGAGATGACTATCCAACAATGGATACGTTCTTATGCAGTCAACAGTCGTAAGTTGTTAGAGGAAGAGTGTAAGAAGATGGTGGAGAAGTACCAGGAAGAGAGTGAGCGGGCGATACAGTATCTAGAGGACTTACCCACTATAGATTAATGAATAACGATTAACGGGAATAATTAGAGAGGAAAGGGCAAGGAATTAGTACAGCGGAGAGAACATGTAGTGTAGAGGAGAGAGTGGTGAGTAGTAGAGTAGGGGAGAGAATGATATTAAGTAAAACGAAGGCAATGACTGACCCTAGCAAGGACAGAAAAAAGAAGGACTTGAGACTTTGAATTATATAACAGAAAGAGGAATCAAGAGATCCTGAATTACACTTATAAAGACGATATTCGATGGATATTTCCTACCACTTACAACACTCTACCCCTCATTATGGTGTAGAGGAGACGCTGCTGCTACCTTCATCGTTCTCCGGTTGGATAATTCATCCCACTTAAGAGCTACTGACTGTTGACACTGGAGATCGCCACACTGTCCCACTTTCGCATGCTTATTCCCACATCTGTCAGTGGCTGCAATGAATACACAAACTAGACATCCAATTAAGCCACTGAAAGAGCAGAAACCCATCCAAACATATCGCCTCAAAAATACAACCATAACATCCATTTTAAAGTCAAATTTACCCGCTTCTGACCCCAAAATTCCCCCAAAAAATCAAAATCAAATCCACCGTCCCCGAATACCTGTCATCCTGCACACAGACCGATTTTTTTCCCTGTCATGTGGCCCTTGGTGATTTCGTTTCAAATCCAGAGATATTTGGAGCTTCACACCTGATTTGGCAGGGTATAGAGCGACTGATCTTCATCTAGAACGTCCAGAAGTTGCCCAATCACCTCAGGAACGTACAGAGCTGCCTAGATCCGTTCAGACTCCTCCGGAATCTTTGCTACATCGTTCATAAATAAGCCGTCACCACCCTTTTAATAGATTGCGGCATCCTAAAAAGAGAGACTGACCATCCGCTACCAACACCATTGACGACGAATTTTCCATCTTTGCAGGTCCAATTCATTACCAGCACGGTAATAAACTAGATATATAGCCCTAAATCTACTCCAAGATCTCTTAAACTCCCCTCTTTAAGGCACTTTCCTTTCCCATTAGAGAACCCCCCCAAAAATGTCCTTCTGGCCGTTTTCAACCTCGGCGAATAACACCAAGCTCCGCAAGTTCTTGGACTCCGTGCAAGATCCACTGCTGGTGTCAGTATCGGACTTACTAGAGGACAAAGAACTTCAACAGGAGTTGGTCAGTGAACTTCACAACATCAAGGGCAGTTATAACAAGAATGCCAACAACTTCACCCTTCTGCTGCAGTTCCAACTCTCGTCCAATGATGAACCGTCGACGAATGCGTCCATAGATGGCGTATCTACCAATCTGGGGAATGGTAATAGCTCAAACAATCTGCTTGGTGGTTCCATTGGGTCCACAAATGCAGACTCGGCTAGTATTTCGTCATTCAATGATTCCAGCCTGACCACCAATGTCAAGGGAGCTAAGATGATTGAAATACTAACACAAGCACACATCTTGAGTGGTCTTTTGGACTACATCATCGAGAGTGTACTGTTTTTCCAAGAATTAGCCATTGAGGAAGACAAGAAATTGCAAGAATTGATTCATGGATCGAAAGATAAGGATTTAAATGATGCCAATAGAGATACCGATATGGATGGGGAAATGACATTTCTGGAATCCAGCGATTCAACGGATTCTGATTCTGGAAAGGACGACACAGAAAACGACATAGTAGAAGCAAATGAGGAGGAAGAAGACGACGATGAACAGGAAGAACTGACTCAGGAAAAATCAAAACGATGCATTCAAGCCGCTGCTGATATTTTGTCTATGGATCTTTGGATTATTCTGAACAGAATCATCGAAACTCCTCATATTTTATCGAAACTTTGGGGCATTTTAAGTCTTGAACATCTTAACGAAAGCGCCCCTCCAGTGACGTATTTGATTCGAATTTTGGACCAATTAATGGAGACAAACAGCATTGAGCTACTCAATTTCATTCGTAACCAAAAAAATCTAGTTGAAACCTTCATGAACAAGATAGAAGTACCTGTACTTATGGATTTTCTTCTTAGAGTGATCCAAACTGACAAGTTCGACAACCCAACGGGGATTGTAGAAACCTTACATGAACAAAGATTGATTGGAAAAATGATCGAGATTTTGAAACCAGATCCGTCACAATTTGTCAAGAACTCCTCGGGGATCCCCAATTCGGAGCTTTTTTTCAAGCAAACAGCGGCTACAGATTTCATAAAAGCATTGATCACTATTTCTTCTAATTCTGCTCTAGCCATGAATATTGAAACCAATATTGGTCCCAATGAACTCACCAGAGAGCTTTCTTCTGTAGAAGTAATTCAGACCATGATAGATGAAGTAATTTTATACATTCCAGATCCAAGAACGGGCCAGTCTTCTAATAAGCATGGTATTAACAACTGCGTGGGTATAGTCATTGAATTAATTCGTAAGAACAACTCCGATTATGACGTCAATTGTGGAGCATATGGAGTACATCTGGAATCCAATATGATGTCCAGTGGTCCTGGTGATAATCTAGAGGTCAATTCCCAATCGATGTTAGAATGGCTTAAAGATTTCGATCAGAATCCTCCTGGTCCCAGAGATCCTTTATATTTGGGACCAATGTTGGAGATATTTCTGAAGAGATTGGATAAGTTACTGGAATTATTAGAAAGAACAGAGGCTTCAAACAATAAAGAATTGGGATTCACCAATTTCAAAATTTCAGAGCTTATAGCTGAACTCCTCCATTGCTCTAATATGATTCTTCTTAATTCCAAGAAAGTTTGCAAAGTTGTTCAGGTAAGAGAGATTTCCAGAATGAAGAAAATTCAACGTTTACGCAAAGCGCTAAACGAAAAGCTTTTCAAAGGGGAGGATTTGGTACATAGGGGAGGAGTAAGACCATCAATTAAACTGGAATCTTTAGAAGATGTTAATAACGTTACACTGGGATTGGATGATGTATCTCTTGATAATGTTAGTATCAACAGCGGTAGAAAGGAGTCAACCAACCCACCAACCGATATGGAAGTCTCAGATGATGAAGCGGAGATTCTACAAACCATAGATGTTGATGAGATGGATTCGGAAGATGAAGAACCCAATATTTCTCCAGATAATCCCTTCGTTGATGATGAAAGAGATGCTCACATAAGATTAAACCCTTGTTTGGGCGATTTCTTCAAGATCCAAATGATAGACCTGGGAATTCTCCAATGCATTATCAGAAAACTTGTTCGATTCCCATGGCATAATTTCTTCCATAACGTAGTTTTCGATTTAGTTCAACAAATATTTAACGGTAAACTCAATTCATACAATTCATTTCTTATTGTGGAATTGATTAAGAAGTCACAGTGTGATCTTACCGGGATCATTGTTCATGAGCATCAGGAGAACTTCAAAGAACCAGAACTGCCCAGTAGACCTGGTTATATGGGTCATTTGATTCTTATCAGCGAAGAGATTGTGAAATTCACGTCATTATACAAGCCAGACTTGATATCACCCTTCATTGTAGAGGCAATTTCTTCAGAAGCTTGGGATTGGTTCATTAATGATATTCTTTTGAAGACAAGAGAAGTTTATAATGCAGTATTGGGTGCAGACAACGACAGTATAATAGAACCGGGTCAAGAGAATGATCGAAATTTCAACGGTGAAGAAGAAGAAGAAGAAGGAGAAGAAGGAGAAGATGCAGAGTTGGATATTGGAACCGGAGGTAAAAAAGCCATTATCCTTGGAGACCAAAGCAACCATTCTACCTTTATCAATGAATCACCCAGCGATTACAAGCGGTTGAAAGCAGGAGATTTTGGTAACACGGCAGAGTCCAATTTTGATGAAGAAGATTCAGAGATGCCCAAAGTCCCTATTCAGAGTACCCTTGATACCATTTCACCTTCGCATGAGTTCCCTGAAGTTGTATTTGAAGATCAGGATGGAGAATACTTGGCCCAACTTTCAGGCTCGAGTTCGTCGAGCGATGATGAGGATGAACATCACAGTGATGAGGATGAAACCCCTGATGATAACGAGTTACGAAGAGTTCCTACGCACAATAATTAGATCCAGCAATAGATACAAGGATGTCTATAGTAATTTAAAAGATGCACAAATAGAATAGATGATTAAAGTAGCATGATGATGTAGATGATGTAGATTATGTAGATTGAGTTTTTGGGAGAAGAGTGTTTGAAGAGAAGAGAGTTCAAAGAAGAGACGTGATAAATCTGGAGAAGATGGAAAAACCCAGGCTTAAAATCCTTCAAAGCTCATTGCTTGTAATTCATCCCCCCCTGATAACTGGTAAAATCTTGGACGCTCCTTAACTCTGTAATCGAGGTTCTTCAGATATTCATCTACACTCTTCAAGGATTCATAATTCTAAGTCCTCCACTAAAAAAACTTCATACAATCAATTCCTCTATCAATTTCTTCTGTATTGATTATTAACTCTATCAATCAACTTACCTACTACGTTGGTCTTTGATAGATGACTTTGCCGTTTGGAAGAGTCACCTTCTTTCCCTTGGGTTGTTTCTTCTTCTTCTTCTTATCTTCAGCGGCAACTGGTGCTGGTTCCTCCTCCTTTCTTGGTGCAACATAAGCTTCAATTCTAGATCCAGTGATTCTAGCAATACTTTGATTATACAAAAATACTGGGAAAGTATATAAAACCAACTCTTTCCAATGTGGAGACACCGAAATGTCATTTTCATCCACCAAAGCCGGAGCTTGTCCGTTTTCTTCCAAGTAGACATTCCCGTCAGCCTCAACCAAGAACAGTTTTCCAGAACCATCTTGACCAACTCTACGGGAAGAACCATCACTTGGGGGAACAAGAGAACCCCCCCAAGCCTGATACTTCACTTGGTCTTTTAAATCCTTGACTCTATTATAGTCTTGACTTCTACTGATCCGGATAGCAAAATACTGCAATACAGAGACAATTACAAATAGAAGACCCAAGGTAAGGACAAACCCTGGACGGAATCGTGAAAATAAATAACCAGAACCTTGTTTCCACTTTGGAAACCCATTAGAATGGAAATAATCGTATCTTTTCCTCAAGCCATGGTCTCTAAGAATGTTACCAACTGCAGAAAGACGTTGATACCTTTCTTCTGCCAGTTTTTTCACTGCCAGTTTTGAAGCAGAAAACTTGTCGGGGTGAATTTTTTTGGAAAGACGACGGTAAGCCTTTTGAATTTCTTCTCTAGTAGCCTTTGGACTGACTTTAAGCCATTGATAGAAGGACACATCCTGGCCCAAATCAGCTCTTACTTGATCGTTGAGCTTGAAGATTTCATAGTCTTCAGACAGCCATCTTGAAGATGCAACGACAAAAACTGAAAGAAGGGAAAACAATATCAACGAATGGATCTTCATATTAATCAGGAAATTGACGAGGTTAGTAAGTCTATACACTGTTTCTTCAGAACCGAAGACAATTTGAACCAAAGATACACCGTATATCCCCAATATATATCTATATATCTATATATATATATATATTTAATGTATCCAAAGACGATTTGAAAAGACACCTAGAAGAATAAAAATTCACTAATTTGAATAATTTGGAAAATTGAATAATCGTAGTAACATCGGAAAGACACCGTAAAGAGATGAACCTAGCTGTTTCTATTTCTATTTCTATTTCTGTTTCTGTTTCTGTTTCTGTTCTGTTGTATATCTTATTAAATCTATATCTCTGTTCCATACCACTATGCTGCCCCTCGTATATGTTCTCTCCTCCGTTATTCTTCTTTTTACTTCTTCTCTTCTCTATTTCCCATTCCTCTTTATGGCCTCGCTCAATCTCACTCCAAAAATAACTGCACACTGCCTCGATCAAGAATCGACCTTCCGTTGCTGAAGACGCCAATGATCTACCCTCTAACCCGCCGAGGAAAGGCTAAGTTCTTCTACAATCTGGTGATGGCCACTCTTTGGGCCTGCTGTTTTGGTCGCTTCCTTGTACTACTCCCTTTAGTCGGTAAAAGGTTTCTTCCAGGCGGAATTGCCGATTTTTTCCACTCAGTTGCAACCTTTTCAATGTTGGGGGTGATAGCTATCCCCACTTGGAACAAGAAAAGGCTCTGGTTGGTATTTAATGGAGCTAGAATGATCTGGATGTGCTATGGAGTCATATATCCCCATCCCAAGATCGCTAAACATACCTCTTATTCGTTTTTGATCGTTTCTTGGTGCTTAGATAACCTCATCAGTAGTCTTTATTACGCCTTCAAATCTAAAACTCGGACGTCACCACATTGGCTATTCTGGCTCAAATATCACAAGTTCTGGGTGTTCTTCCCATTCTCTATGGGGACCGAAATGGTGTTGTTGTTTCTCAGTTTGGGCTATGCTGAGGGTTTTTACCATGGGGTGTTACTGGCAGTTCTTTTGGCTTACATTCCAGTAGCTTACTTCCAATGGGGATACGTTAGGCAGCGGAAAGTGGATAAATATGATGCCACTATGGCCAAGTTGAGGTACAGGCAACAGGCAATAGCCATGAAGGAGAGGAAGATGGAGAAGGAGAAGAAAACGGAGAGGACGAATGATTGAATGAATGTTAGCTAAGTAAGGAATTATATAAAGAATGATAGCTAATTAAGGATTAAATAAATACGATAGACTTGAGATGAAAATCATCATGGCATAAGAATCTAATAGTTACACCAGAAGTGTATGGGAATTGCAAAAGGAATGAGAGGAGAGGACTGAAAGAAGAGCAGGCAAGTAAGTGGTGATCTATTTCATATATCCATTTCCTACCAACTCTATCAATATCTATCTACTGAAGAAGAAGGACTAGCAGTTTCATTACTAGCATAACCTCTACTTCTTCAATTGTACAGCCCAAGTCTCAAATTAATAACCCATACACCCTATTCAAGGAATGGTCACCCACCTTTGATTGTGCTTCATGTCCTCGTATTATACTTCATACATATATCATCCTTCTGATCCTTGCACTATCCTTCGTCTCTCATCATATCTTTATACCTTTCATTATCCTTCCTATCCCTATATTGTACCCGTCATCACACTTTTACATTCAACCTCAATCCCACCACAAAGTATCTGGAAACCATCCAAAGAGCCGTACCGACGGCAGCGAGAATGCCAACAAGCATAGCAAATATATCATAGTCATGCTTGCTACTATTACCAATGATCGCTGCTCCAATAGGAACCCCTACCAAGTTACCGATCGAGAGAAAAAACAGAAGAATGCCATATCTTCCTCCAAAGTCTCTAACGGGGCTGATCTGTGCCAAGCACAGGGGGACCATCAGCAACACCAGGCCCAGGAAGAAGCCTCCAATGGCAGCAAACAGGAACAACACGTTCCTGCTGGCTCCGAATGGGAGCCAAAGTGCAAGAATCAGGAGAGTATATCCTAGAAGCATGAGTAAATTGACATTGAATCGACCCAAATGGTCAGAAATGTACCCCGGTAACCATCGACCCAAGATCCCCGTGGCGTTCCACACTACGAGGAGAAGATAAGAGTCAGACTCAGTCATACCCTGGGCAATAGCGTAGGTGGCAAAGTATGTTACTAACAAGAGAAGGGAGAGTTCTGTGGCGAAGGCTCCACCGATTAAATAGGCAAATTTCAAATCCCGAAGTGCCTTGAAGTCTAACGACTTGAATGTACCTACAATGGGCGACAATAGCTTGGCCTTTCGAGAGGAAGAGGCGTTGGTAGTCTCAGGGAGTTTCTGGATCCTTGAACGGACCAAAAGAACTGAACAGCTCATACAGAAGAGACAGAAGAAGGACAAGATCCTCATTGCCCAGGCATATCCCACCTTGGTGTACAACAGTCTGAGCATCAAGGGGATAACCAAGCCTCCAATAGAACCTCCCGAGGTGGCAAATCCAGTGGCATTACCCCTTTTGGTGAAAAACCAGTGGTTTACCACTCCAACTAATGGAGTGGTGGCTATGCCATTACCTACACCTACACATATAGAAAGGGAAAGAATGAAATGCCACACAGTTGTGCTGTTGGCACAGGCCATGAATCCACCAGAGATCAATACTGTTGCTGCTGCAAGGAGAGTAGTGGGGCCATGACGGTCAAATACAGGTCCTATGAAAAGCCCAACTCCATAGGCTAAGGAGAAATAGATGGAGAAGATCCAAGACACAGTGGAAGTCTTAACTCCCAGCAACTGGTTGGCAGACACGTAAGTCTGGACGGCACCAATGGCATTTATAAGACCCAAGTTACTGATCAAACCAAGGAAACTTCCCACAAGCACCAGATAAGCCTTGGTTCCGCCATCAGGATACTGATCTTGGTGTTCTTCTCGAGAGTGATCAAAATTTCCAGAAGCAGTCTCAGAAGCTACAGAGAACTGGGTGATTTCTGAAACGTCTGATCGAAATTGGACTGGTAAAGTCTCTACCGACACCGAAGATGACAGCATATTGTCTGCCATGACGTGGGATGGCGTCCCTTTATATATGAAATGTGTTTTATGTGGAGGTGTTCTATTTGGAGTCGAGCCCGATAAGCGCCCGGGGATGTAATTCCGGGGGCCGCAGGTTTATTCGATAAGAGAAGGTGGTATAAAAATAACGGACAAGAAAAATGGATAAGGAAGGATAGGCGATAGACAATACAAGGATAAGGATAAGGAGCATAAAGAGGAACACAGGAGGAACATAGGAGGAACATAGGAGGAACATAGGAAGAATACCAAATGATTAGTAACAGATAGATTTTATAGACAGCATAAAGTCTCCTTGAAAGTATTTTTTAAACGGTTAATCAGTCAGCATATTGATACATCTAGCCATGTATTTTCTTCTCCACCCAAAAGAGCCTACCTCCAGAATACATGAGTTTATTTACCGTCCCCTTTCTTACAATTCGCGCTAATTTCTCACTAATTTTCACTATTCTCGCTGCTTTCTCACTAATTTTTCCTCTTCTCACCGTCATTTCTCACTAATTTAAACTCTTACTGTCAATTCTCTAATATATTCCCACTATTTCCTCTCTATTTCCTTCCATTGCATTTCCCACCCACACTCTCTCACTATTTTCTCTTAACATTTCCAGTTCGATTTCCAAAATTTTCACCCCAAACCACCATGATCACCAAATATTTCACCAAGGTAACGGTGAGGTTCGACCCCTTCTCGGCGGCAGCAAAGCCAGCTAGAAACTTCCTCACCAGAATACCCCCCGCAATGAAGGGTCAATGTGCAATTAAACACAAAGTTTTGACCTCTGCCTCGTCTGAGCTCCCGATCATAGAGGTAACTTACAAAGACAAGTTTGTGACCCAGGTCGACCCTACCAAGTTGAACTTCAAAGAAGTTGCAGCTCATTTTGATGCCCACTCCCGGAAGTTGGCCATCCAGGACTCCATTTCTGGTTAATGTATATATATAATGGACACAAAGGAAGAAGAAATGTAGAAAGATCATAAAAGTCAAAACATCATAGTTTTTTAATAATCAAGAATCACCCCTGAAAGCAATAACTACCTCTGAAACCAAAAACATCCTCTTCAAAAATTCTGCTAACCTCTAAAAAATGTCTAATACCCCTTTAAAACTCTATTAACCTCTTTTCAAATCTACAAAATATTTAAAGTACCACATTTATTGAGTACCACACTCTAATATTACTCTTTACTCCCCTACAGATGATATCTCTTTCGATACCTTTTTATTGGTAATTATTTGACCTTATTTAGAATCCATCACCGTATTGTTTCAAACTTCATCCCCGATCCACTCGTTCTTCAAAATCGATGCCAATGTTTAAGCTGTTTGAAACTGGTTTGTTAACTTCAGACCAAGGATTATTTCTATATACCTTCAGCTTCATCTAACTCTATAATATCTTCAACATTTCGCTCTTACTCTTCACTTCATTCCTTCATTCCACACCCTTAACTCCTCGACTCTTCGCCATTCACTCTCAACTCATAACTCTTAACCCTTCAAACTCTCCATCGCATCTCTGATCAAATAATTACCCTTAGGATCCAAGAGTAACGCAATAGTGAATTCTCTAATAGCCTTGAACTTATCATTTTGTATTTTGTAGAGCTGCCCGAGCAAAAAGTGAACCAGCGCTTCCTCTGGGGCCAACTCTTTCAACTGCTCGAAGTATTCGAGTGCTGGTGAAAATTCTTGCATTGTGAATAATAATTGAGCCTTTTTAAAGATGGGTAATGGGTTAAGTGGTTGCAATTTGTTGGCCAAATCATATTGTTTGAGTGCTAATTGTCTTTTGCCCGTTTTTTCAAGCACCATTCCCACACAACATATAAGAATTACGTTTATCGGGTTGATCAGAACCGCTTTTCGGAAATGGAAATCAGCTTTTTGATAGTCTCCTAAATTAATATATACCATACCAATGCCGTACATTGCATTGTAATGACGAGGATCAATTAGAAGCAGGGTTCTAAAGTTTTCAAGGGCCATTTCGTAGTTATCGTTACTGAAAAATTCATGTCCTTTCAAAGTATATGCATAAGTGAACTTGGGGTCCAATTTCACCGCTCTGTTGAAACATTTGACTGCTTCATCAGGCTCTCGAGCTAATGAAAACAAATTCCCAATAACACTCCAAGTTATGGCCAGATGAGAGTCTAAATCATACAATTCGTTGGCTAAAAAGGTAAGCTCTACCTTTTTATGAAGATGCCATAAGAGAGTCAGATAATACTCCATATCTTCAAGTCTTGTCCGATCCAATTGACGTAGTTTTATAAAGAAATATTCCAGCTTTTTGTAGTTTACAATCTCGTAATGAAGTCGGCCAAGTTTCGCAAGAACCCAGGGAGTGTTCTTCTCATGTTCTGGTAACAGCTCCAAAATCCTAATTGCCTTGTAACAATCGTATTTGCATAAACATTTGAAGCCCTTGGCAAACACATGATAAAGAGAAAGAAGGTAGGATTCGCCATGGGCTACGCCATATTCGAGAGGCAGGGTCAATTGAGCAGGGAGGAAGTTTGTATCATCTTCTAGTCCATTACTATGTGAAACTGAGCTATTCCTTTTGAGATTCAGCCTTTCCTTGGATCCTGTGAGTCGCAGAGTGAATTTAGAATACGACTTAAGGATCTTTTTGGATTCAGGTTCTGGAAATGTCAGTTTAGGGAAGATATCTTGGGGTTGACCTGATTGTGAAGAGGAGTTTCCATTGTATGTGTTGCTAGTATTATTGAGGTAGCTTCCCCTGCGTAGAGCCTTTGTCCTTGGGGTGATATTACCGAAAGTGTCGTCTTCATGGACTTGACTTTGATTGATATGATTACTTTGATTCATTTGGGCAATCAGATTAATGACCAACAGGCCCTCGGCCATTGGGCTTCCAGCAAATGGATTAAAAGCGTCCTCCTTGTTGGAAGTAGAGGTATAGATCCGTTTAACTCTGACATCGACCCCTAAACGGGCCAATTTTTGGAACGCTTCAAAGTCGAATTGATTCTCTCGAAGAGCTTGAGTATAGGCAAAGGCAGCAGCCTTTATATCACCCAGGGATGAATGGAGGTCACCCAAAAGATGGTATATGACCAGCAGATCGGGCAACAGGTGTCTCTTTTTTTCATAGTTGAGTCGTTGTTGTGAATTGTGGAACCATCGAGCGGCGGTTTGTGTAGTTTCATTGTACAAATGGTCGATTTGTAGAAGAGAATAGATGCCTTCCTTGTACTTTTCAAGGGATAGACATGAACGGGCGTATAAGTAGGCACATCCCAAGTGGTCCAAATGATCAGAGGTAATGTTAAATACTCTTTTGTATCGATGTTGATGGTAAAAGGTTAGACATTGAAGATAGATTGAATCGAGATTGGAAGTATCTAAAGCAAGCAATCTTTCACAGGCGAACTCGGCATTTTTATAGTTGAACGAGTCCAACAGATGTAGGACAATCAGACGGAGCTGCTGTGTGATATAGACCTGATCGGGTGCCATATTAGGGCTATTAGGACCTATTTGTGTTCGAGATAGAACTACAATTAGTTATGATCAATGGAATCGAAACAATCGAGCGCGAAAAAATGTGGAGATGCAAGAAATCAGTTTCATAGGAAGAAGAAGTAGAAGAAGAAGAAGAAAGAGAAGAAGAAGAAGAAGAAGAAGAAGAAGAAGAAGAAGAGAAGAGATATATATGAAATATGTTTTGAAGGTGGTCGAAAGCTGTGTAAAAGATTCAGAATACGTAGTATCGTGGATTGAAATCCGTAGAACACGAGTAGTTTAGTAAGATGGCCAGATTCCAGATTAAACAGTTTTACACTCTAAAGTTCAGATAAGGTAGCTCCATCAGTCGTTCAACACCCTACTGATTTCTCTGGTTCCAATCGTTTGTTGATTTTAAATTATCTGGCATTAGCCCATTAAACACCGACTTTTGTCGTCAATAGGACCTGCTTCGATTACACAACAACAACTCTTTTGTAGAATTGATAGAATTCTATCCATATAATTATCTTTGATCTCTATTCAAGAATGACTTTCCATATCTATATATCTTAAATAAGTTCGGGCCTCTCACTATCTTCTCCATCCATCTTCTTCATCACCCCACCACCTCCCCCATGGACCCTGTTCTTGTACATATATCACCCAACTAAAACTCTTGCTTGAACTTCTTTGTATAGTTTATTATTCAACACCTATGACTTTGTCAAATCTAACCACCACCACATCCAATCAACAGATAAAAAACATTATACTACACCCTTCTTATCAATACATATTACATTATGCTACATTGCTAGCCTAGTATGTTACATTAATTCTTCTTTGGCTTAATAACAAAGGAATGATTACCAGAACCATCATTGCTATAAGCAAACATCTTCTCCAGCTTTCGACTGCTTCCACTGACAACTCTCCCTGCTGAACTCAGAAAAATCAGCTTAGGGGTACCATCTCCATTTACGGAATTCAGACCCGAATTATTATAGTAATCCAACTTGGTTTGCAGTCCATTGGCTCCTCCAACTACTGGAGATGACCCAGTGCCCACACTGGAAGTGCTAAGATGGCCCAGTTTAGGAGACAAAAGTCCCAGAGCAAGTAAGTAGGGCGAAGCAAACCCGCCATTCTGCAGAATCAGAGGAGTGGTTGGGGTCTTGCTCTGTACACTGGGGTTCCTTGCTAGAGTATCCAACATTAATTGTGGCTTGGAGGCCCCATTTTGCACAAGAGGCAGGTTCTCTTCTGACAGGAACACATCCTCAAGATTGGAAACTGATCCTTTGCCATTACCTTCAGTAATGTCATCCAGATTGTTGGTCAAATCTCCGTTTTGGCTTGGAGTAGCCATCCCAAGAGCCATAAGCTCTGTCTGGTAATCATAACCGTCTCGGAAGTATCCCTGAGATCGTAATTCTTCGTCTCTAAGCTTAGTTTCTTCTCTAGCTTTAGATAAGAGCTCCTGAGCCCGAACAAGCGACACAGTTGGCGTTTGACAACTCAGAACAACCGGAACTGTGTCGTCAATATCAATGGTTGCCGTCATCAAAGCCTTCAACCATCCTCTCATTTCTTCCTGGGTTTCTACAGCAAAATAATGGGTCTTTGGTTGAGTGAATGTAAGTCCTTTCTTAAATCCAGGAGCAGGGGGTACCACTTTGAAACAATACAGTCCATAACCAGTACTCAGGGCATACATAGCAACATATTTATCGTTACTATTAGGGTTTTCTTCACTGCCTACCGGTAAAACTTTGTGGGCGGTGATATCAATGAGCCCACGTTCACGTTTATCCTTCAATGAGGTGAAATACGAGAGTCTGGTACCATGAAGAGTGAAGTATCTCAGACGCCACCCAATATTCAGCAGCAGTTTCTTCAGCATCCACCCGCTATAAGCAGCAGCCTTGATGGCTTCACTAGGAGTGATTTGACGGATTCCTTCCTGGAAAGCCAGGGTTTTCAGTTTCTTCAGAGAGGTCAAATTACGGAAGTTCTGAGTGGAAGTACTTCTCAAAGTCTTTAATCGAGAAACCGTTGGGGTATTGTCAGATATAGACCGTTTGTCATCAAGAAGCATCGATTTTGGAAGCTTTTGAGATACCAGCTTCAGCTTTTTTGGTGAGAGAGTAGTTGAATCTATATCTACAACCTCTGAATCCTTTCCAGCTGGAGTAGAAACCTCCTTCTTCGATTTGTATGACGTTGGAGTACCAGACTGCCTAGATAATTTAGAGGGTGCCTTGGGGGTATCTAAATGAGCAGGGTCTTGTATAGACAAGTCCTCCGCCGTCAGAAGAAACAGGAAAAGAGAAGAATGTCTACGATGCAGCCCCATTGCTGAATTCAGAACTGCCAGCGAGTTCCTTCTGTGGTGACCTCTACTGGAGATCAGATTATCATATATCAGAGATGTTGGACGCTCTAAGATCCCCAAACCAGTAGGAAGCTTCTCATTGTGATTGTTGATACCATTATGGACCTTGTCCAAGGGACTGGATGCCGCTGGAGGTTCTGGAGCCTTTCTAGGGGACATAAACAGTTGCAGTGGCGTAGAAATAGCCATACTCTTACGGCGATCTTCCATGGGAGTACTGAAGCCACTGAGATTGTCGAGAGATTGCAGGTGCTTCCTCTGATGTGAGAATTGGGAAGGAGTAGGTGGTTTTGCCTGTTCTAATGGAGCAGAGGGCATAAGCATGGTGGAAGCTCTGGAATAGGAATCAGAATCGTTCTTACGGGGAGTATGTTGTTGTTGTTGCTGTTGTTCTGGAGTCATTGTAGAGACATCGTTTGCGGTGGAATCACCACTGAGCTCACCATGAGCGTGGGAGACACTCTCTGATACTGACGTTGTAGGGGTTGAATTGGCGACTGGGGTTTCCACAGAGTCCTGACTATCAAGACGAGAGGAGGATTTTTTGGCAGAATGCTTGGGTTGCAGCTTTGATTCTGACATCTTCTTCAACTTTTCGATCTCCTTTTGTACTTGGAATCTAGTACCAAACAGATCTATGTCTATTTCTTTTAAAAAATCCAAAGTCATTTGAAAAAGGATCTCTCCTGAAATTTTGTGACGGGCAAAATTACCTGCGACCTCCAAATCGAAGCCCAAATTGACGGCAAAGTACTGAGTGACTTGTTTAGGAGTCCAGGAAGCAGCTTCGGTAGGATTGAGGTCATCAGAGAACAGATTGATGGAGATGCCTCTTTGATGATGGGATGGTTTCTGAAGAGGGTTGTTGTGGTGATTGGGCAGCAGTTGACGGCTGGTTTCATATTGCAGCAGCAGATATTGATGTTGAGGTTGATGATAAAATTGATTTTGTTGTTGCAGCTGCTGTTTCATTTGTTCATGTTTTGGATAGTAAGATTGCAATACCAGCTGTCTTTCAGCTTTAAGTTCTTCGAGAGCTCTATCAATGTCAGACATAGTACTAGAGACACCACCACCAGACCTGAATTCAGTGTAAGTCTTGTCTTTCTGTGGCGGTGTTGGAGGGATATCATCATAAGGATTGTGATCAATGTTGCTGGTGTTGATGGTGTCATCGGCGGCGGCGTTGTTGTTGTCCAAGTTAGGATTAGGCAGAGACACAGAGATACTAGCAACGCCATCGGTGACCTTATTAAGAGAGGTAGTCAGGGCCACACGACGCAGACGCAGACGTAATAGAGTAGTCTTCGGAGTATGAAGTAGCTGGGTGAAAGTTTTAGGATATAAACCAACTTCAGAGGTAAGGAGGTTTCTTCCCATGTACCAGCCGTCATTATACTCCGAATCATCGGCTAGAACCTCTACTTTGTCACCTATTTTCAACAGGAGCTCATCACCCAACCGTGCATTGAACTGCTTGACGCAGAGATACACAGAGCCGCTGGGGGTGGACATTGGACGGGCTGCTAAAGCTTGTTTATTGTGTAGTTTGAAAGTTTTGAAGTCAAAAAAGCCAGAAAAATAGAAGAGAAAAAGAAAAAAAACCATAAAAATAAAAAAACACTGAGAAGTGACAAAAAAATTAAAAAATTAAAAAAAATTCAGCAATAAGAAACGAGAAGAGGCAGTGACAAGAGAAGAGGCAAGGGTAGAATGTCACGTGTGGAGAGAGTAGAGATGTAGAGGTGTAAAAGAGGTGTAAAAGAGGTGTAGAAGAGGTGCGGGAGAGGCTCTTGAGAGAAGGAGCGCAGATGGAGATTGTGAGATGTATACAGAGATAGTGAGAGCTAAAATTAGCAAAATAGACAGAGAGTTAAAAGAGAGATAAAAGCAAGGAGCACAGAGATTAGAGATAGATTAAAAGAGTACAGAGAGGGAGATGAAGTGTGAACTAGTAGATGGAACAAGGTAGAAATAGATGGAAGAAAGCCAGAAATAGAATAGGTGAAGATAGAAATAGAGCAGATGGAGTTACAGAATCGATATTGCAAGAATTGAATAGAGAACAGTTCTAATCCTTGCCGCTCACAATAGACATGTGACCACGCAAGTTGGAACATGGTTATGATGTCCTGGTGTCCTAAGGAGCATGAATAATGCTATTTGCGAAGGGTGTGGTCTGGAATCTTCGTATCTATAGTTTTGAGATGTTGCTATGCTTCTCAATAAAGTAATATTAAATCCACAGGCGAGAATGAGTATCATATCGACTCTTACGACTTCAATTCCATTCTCCCTTCCTTTCTCTTCCCTCTTTTCTCTTTTCTCTTCCCCCCACTTCTTTCCCTTCTCTACTATTGTCTCTCTCGATGAGCTGTTCAGTTAGTCTATGCCGACCTGCTGCTGATAGCTGCCTAGTTCATGCAATGTAAAGTTGCATACAATTTTACATACAAAATACTATGCAAGCCTGTCAGAGAAGGAAAGCCAACTGCACTTCGAAGCCAAACAAACACCACACCCAGATAAACACCATAGAGCAACAAAGGTACCTACCTAAGTGTACTGGAAACACATCGAAGGAGGTTTAAAAAGTCAATCTTATTAAAGTCTGGACGTTGGCACATCACTATCGATGCCTTTATTCATTCTATATTACCACTGCAATCACTTGATGCTATGCGGCGCGGCGATGGAATGCATTCTCCCACCGTTGAAGCCACAAACATCATTATGAAGGTAAAAAGAAGGTGAAAAGAAGGTGAGGAGGAGGTACAGAGTAGAGTAGATTGGAATGGACACTAATTAAGAGGTTTCAGTAAAGTAGAAAATAGCACATAGTATAATCATATATCCGAAACATCAATACCAGTACACCTTTATAATCCCAACCCACTAATTATTATTAACGAATTATAAAACCATATCATCGATTGACGCAAATGGGTGGGAAAATAATCTAAAAGTACGACAGGCAGCGGAAATTTATGCTCTTTGCACTCTTTTCACTCTGATGGATGTGCTGCCCATTTGCCTCTACAACATGACACTACACCGTTTATTATCGGGACCAAAAAAAAACCCAAAGGCGATGGGGAATGACATGCATTGTAAGGTCACTGGCGACATCTCAAAGAACAATAGATAAAAAACATCAACCAAACAACTATCTCCAAGTCCCTCTGACTAGAACCCTCTGAGTGCATCGGCGTTGAAACTTATCGTTTTACTTATCCTCAATCGGTTTCCATCGGTTTCGCCTAGCATTGGGAACAATACCCATACTTCACTGCTGAGCCATGGGTTGCATCTTCGCAATGTCTCGTGCAGCTATGCATGAGAATGAGACACTAACGTTAAATTCCCAAACAGTAGTCATTGGCAACAACTATGCGGCTGAATAGATTTGTCGGAGAGGAGTGATGAAACATAACGACATTTGGAGCAATTGGTTCGTGTAGGGAATGTAGGGAATGTAGGGAATGTAGGGTATGAGGATATGTAAGGTATGTATATGGGGTTCCTTGGTATCTTGATGTCGAGGGGTATTTCAGGATGTGGGAAAGTATTTTTGGCTATTTCTGGCGTCTCTAACCGTTATTATCTTCTTCAGTGGAAAATCTCCTCTAGTGCATCTGATGGGCCAAAAACGAAACCGTTGTAGACAGAAGAAGATGTGTAGAATAAAGCCAGAGGAAAAGGTTCAAAATAGTAGAAGTAGAAGAGAGACGTACAAGAGATCGAGAGAGCAATTTGTGTGACGAGTAGCCTGTGAGTGGAGTCAAGAGGTGGTAAGTAATAAGTGACGATTCTGGAGAGAACAGAGAGTAGACTGTTAAACTTGCTTAAGGGCCAAGAAGAGGGTCCTGAATTGACACAGAGAATACTACTAAAGGAGATTCTTCAAGAAAGCTCCTACTGAAAAGCGGAAGTTCGGGGACCCTCTGGAATTATCCTAATTGATGGCCAGGTCGGTCGCCTTACCTCCTTTCCCCCCTGTGTATTGTACCTTTCTTTGCTCTTTCCACTGTCAACTCAGAAATGAATCTTCTTGTGTTCCAAGTTATGCGGTTTCTTTTATCTTCACCATCGCTCACACTCTTCGTTCCTATTGACTATCAACATTCCCCAATAACCTGGGCAGCAGAGGGTGTATTTCCTTGTCATCAATTACATTGCTTCTTACCCCGCACAAACTTCGCTGAGTCCATTTGTCTTGTAAAAGTCTATGCTATAAACATCTGTTCATGCTTATCTCTAGTATACGTCTTTATATACATATCTCTTCTCCAAACCTAATGCACACCTTTAAAGATGTGCCTTCAATACACCTCTACTCACTGAAACACCGCTCTTATATCTCCAATAGGGGAGTTGAGTGAGGGGGGGGGGGGGGATCAACACTCCAGTCCCACACAATTCAAGCTATTACACTAACATAGTCTCTCCCTCCACGCTTTTACTTATTAGCCATGGGTGGTATTGCCGTAACCAGATTACATTTAACGATTTTATGTTACTGAATTAAATCGCAACCAGCATTCCTAATCTCTTAGATCTCTTCATCCCTTCAACACTGCTTCATATGTAACACTGCTTCATCTCTTTTCTTCACATACTATGTCAAACTTCAGCTATTTATTTCACCTTCTATACCTTTTGCTATCCTTTCCCATCCACCGTATTATACAAGTTCTTAATATAAGATCAACATATTAGAGGAGATACAAATGGGAGGGCCTATACAATGCATACCACAATATAGAATGCACCCCACCACCAGTTTGAACCTCTTGATGTAACCGAGAATATCCCACATCAGGTACCTTCCTAAGCTCATTTCCGTGATAATTGTTCTACATTATTGATATATTAGTGCTCTTTCTTTGTTATTCCTACTAAAACTGATCATTCTGAGATTATTAGCATCATTCTTTACCCACCCCAGTTGTTACTAGGCTGATTCTCATTGAGATTATAAATAATTCTGATTGATTAACCCTGTTTCAAACAATAACTAGTCACATAATACCCCAAAAAAGCGCCAGTTCCCGCTCTGATGGACCCTACAGACCAGACCAGAAGGGACAGGAGTTCAAGGTTTGTCCCTAGAGCCCGATTGAATCGGGCCAGAAATAGAATGGCAAGAGTATTCGATCTGGAACTATACATCACCCTGGATGCCATTCCAGCATCTTTACGTAACATTGACGACAGTCTGGAAGCTCATTCTGACACAAGATCCGAAGATGACCTCGATGCTAGTTATGTAGGTGAACCAGATGTGATATCCAACAATTCTGACAGTGAACATGATCCCTCCGACTTTCCCAATACTATAATTGATAATGATGATGATGACGATGATGACGATGACAATGATGATGATGACGATGTCAATGATGATGTTAACGGACAAGTACCCCAGAATGAAGACCCTAATCGCTCTTATTATAGCGCCCCTGATGAACGTCACCAAAGACCCCGACCAGAAGAAGAAACCTCCACCTTGGATATTGATGAGCTTTCTGAGCTGCTGGACCAGGACTTTTTGCAACTGGAAATTCAACTCAGTGAACACTTACTCTTACTGCTGGCCCGTCAGAACTTCACTAATCATAACACCTTAGTAGAACCACCACTACCACTTCGTAGAAGCAATGCCATTCGCCGAAGAATCTTACCGATCCCCAAACGGGCCATCGGTGCTGGAGATGTTAAAAAGGCCTGTAGAACAATGAAATTCATCGTAAAAACTATGCAATTGGGTATGTTCAGACATGGACCTTCACCATTGTTCACCTCTAAGCATCATCGTCATATTAGCTTGTTCCCACGAGCCTTGGACAGCGATAACATTGAAGAAGCCCTCTATAAATGCCATAGACATCTAGAGAGGGCTGGATCCACAACAACAAAGAAGGAGTCCACTCTGTCCAAAAGAGGCACAGGAGCTCCTCCAGCAAAGAAGAGACGTCTAGAGACCCTGTCTGGGACCCCCTCTAGTCTTGGAACCCCACCCGTTTCTGCTCTTTTGGCTCGTCAATTCTGCTCCTTTTTACGAAGTGGAGTCCAATGTTCGCTTGGTCTCTTCCGTCTCCATTTATTCGATGTGAACTATACCGCTGGCACCATAGATGGGTTTGCCGAAGTTGATCCATCCAAGGTGGTCACCAAGGCCTTCTTGGCATTCATTTTGGCCGCTTCTTCTGGAGTAAAATCTAGAAACCGTCGTCTTCTGCGTAAGATAGAAACTATCGAGTCTCTTATCGATTCACTGCCAAAATTACCATCTCTGAAACTAAACGTACCCATGTCGGGTAAGATTGTCGAGTTCGCCAAGCCTGGTGGGGTCCTTTTCTTACAAGATTGCAAAACTGATTCTCGGGATAACTCCCAAATAAAATGTAAGCATCATCATCTGCCCATATCACAGACTTTAATTCAACTCTCTGAATGGACACAAGTTAGACCATTTGACGAATTTAGGGAAGCATTCATTTATAAAGTGGCCAATACCACCTACAAGAGCCTCAAAACGAGTTTGAAAAGTGGCAGTTTACGGAATCGTCGTCATCTTGTAGAGACAGCAGGAGGGATATATCTGTCGTTCATCAATTCATCGAGATCGAGATCGAGAACGACAACCATGGGTAAAGCTGGCTACAATTATAAAGAAGATGGATTCAGTCATTTCAATGGGTCATCATCTAATCACAATAGTGCATTTAACGAGCGATTGAATGTTCGATTGGCTGAGTTTTTGACCTGTAAAGATCATTGTGTGGCCAATTTAAACTTAAATTTTGCCTTCTTTGCCTTACACGTTGACCTTGATGAGCTTTTGAATATGATATTCTACCGATATTGGTGGCCAAATTCCAATATTCTGACGGTAGAATTCCAAGAACCCCGGAAAACGGGTTCTTCTTACGAGCAAAATCATGGAACTAAGACCACCATGCTTTGTCTGGTCAATAAGAAGACCGGTGAGACCTGTGTCCACAATACGCGGGCGTATTTGGAGTTCTGTAATGGGTACCATGTGGGGAATCCTCAAGGATATGATGCTGGAGACATCTTTGAAAGTGTTTTCCAAGGAATTCACTTGGGTGAAGATGATTATACCACGACTTTATACGAAGATTTGGGAGTTCTGACCAGAAATGGCTTCAAAGATCCGTATTTGAATGGGAAAGAGACCACTCTTTGTGGGAAAATAACTGATAGTGGCTGTGGAGTGTATGGGATGGTTTAATATGGGTAGAGCTGTATCAGGTATAGCTAATAATGGGATAAATAGGATTGCATGGATTACATCATGGACTGTAGAGGTAGAGTTTGGATTATGTGTATGTATAGATTTTGATTGGGTGTATGTATAGATGTGTTGTATAGATGTGTTGTATAGATGTGTTGTATAGATGTGTTGTATAAATCTGTCTTATATATGTTCTCCTCTGCATTCCCTTCTGTATTCTCTCTCCCTTTCTCTCTCCTTTCTCTCTATTTACATCACCAACCCCAGCCTCCCATTCCCTTTCTTCTGTCCTCCTTTTGCTTGTTGAAGAAGTCTTGCTTACACTCTTTATAAGCATCAAAGAAATCTTGACAAACCAACTTATCTTCCTGATTTCTTAACATACAGTTTATGGATGCCTGACGACTCTCTTCGCATGGATCATAGTACTTCAGGGGCTCTTTGAGTGCCCATTTATATTTATGTCTATGGTTTTCTGGATTATCTGGATAAAATTTAAATTTCTCGGGCCCACCTTTGGTGAAATCGACCTTTTCTTTGACCTTTTCGACCTTGTCTGTAGATGTTTCAGATGATATAGATTCTGGTTGCAACTTCGTCTCTTCTGAGGCCATCTTTTGCTTTTTAATGGGTGTTTTGTGGCTATCTTCAGCAGTATTTCAATCAAGTGTGGAGTAGATATCGTTAATAATTTTTCAGCCAAAATGAGATAAAAGGTGACAAAATAAATTTAAGTGATAAAAATTAACATAAACCACTGGCAGAAGATATAGAGACCAGCAACAAAATCGACATGAGTGCAGTGGAGTTCCTCCAAAATTCGACAGAAAGCTGTCTGAGATGTAAAGATAACAATGCTGAACTTATAACCAGAAAAGAAAGGTTCTGCGGTCATTGCTTTGTTCGTTTCATCCGGTCCAAGCAGCGTAAACTGATGAGTGATGAGAAATTTAAAGTCAAGTATAATAAGGGCAAAGTTGGAGGTCAAAAGCCACCCAAGGTCATGTTGACATGTTCTTTTGGCAAGTCGTCGTTGGTTCTATTGGACGTGGTGATATCCATGCTACAAGAACAGGCTGAAATGCATGGAAACCGTCAAGGTTTCGAACTCTTTGTGGTTCATATTCGTGAATCTCATCTCGATAGAAATGGCGATGAGCTCTTACATGAGCTCGAGAAGTTCTACGGGCCCACCACTTTAACATTTAAAACGATCGATCCTGACTCGTACTTACAGAACATTAAGAAGTTGCAGGTATCAGAATTTGCTGCCTTGATCCAAGACACCTCAGATCATCCAGAAACTGTAGCCCAGCTTTTGGATGCTTGTCCTGATAAGTCATCTCGTGAAGACTTGAGCTCGGTGATGTATGAGCAGCTTTTAATGCAAGAAGCTATCGAGAAAAATTGCGATACAATAGTATACGGACATAATATGACCCGACTTGCCAATGAGATCATTGCCTTGACCGTCAAGGGTCGAGGATCATCCATTCACGAAAAGATAGCTGATCGAGATATCACCATTAAAGGAGGAAATTGCTTAAGCGTTCGGTTCCCTCTAAGGGACGTCCTTCAAGCTGAAGTCGATGCTTACGTCAGAGTACGAGAACTCACTTTGTTTGAGGCCCATTCCACCTTAGTAGTCTCGACGGTTAACAGGAATATGACTGTCCGTCAACTCACCACCAAGTACTTTGATATGCTTGATGCTACGGGGTATGCTACCACGGCATCCACAGTAGTTAAAACCGGTGACAAATTGGGTCCTCCAAAAGATTCCACTTCTATGAAAGGCTGTAAAAGCTGCAAAGTTTGTGGAGGCACTATATATCACAACCCCCAGAAATGGCTTCAAAATATCACCGTGAACCAGAAGCTGGAGTTGACTACAGAGGAGGAAATTGCATACAGCCAGGAATATGCCCAACAAACCCCGGCTGCCACCGACTTCGAAGGATGGGAGCATATAGATACCTGCTACGGATGTTTGGTGACCTTAGGAAACATCAAGTCTGATAAATTTGCATGGAGAGTTCAAGAGACGCTTGATGAGTATATTCTTACGGATGATGAAGAGTGAGGCTTGATAAGTGTATCCATGGAATACTGGAACACTGGGATACTGGAATAATAGATGCATGAGATATAGATCCATGGAATAATAGAATACATACTAAACGAATGATGAATGTTCTATATCACTTGTAGGTCACCCATGTTTGCGTATTGGGGTCTAATGTATTACAATCTATTTCTACCTTTTACTATCTATTATCATCTATTGCTATCTCTTACGATCCATTATTTATTGCTATCAATTATCATCTATTTCTACTTATTACGATCTATTTCTAACTATGACGATCTATTGCAATCTATTGCAATCTATTCCTAACTATTGCTGTCTATTTTCAATTGCATTTTTGGATATTTCAGCCTTGTATTCGGCTTCTAAATGTACCTTTAAAGCAGAGAACTTGTTGGTAAAATTCTTACCACATTTTACACAATACATGTCTTGTTTCAAAGTGGTTTCTGGATCTTCCAATATGGTGAAGGTCTTCACTGGGTCCAATTCGCTAAATGGGACAAAAAACTTGGTAGTGAAAGAATTGTAATGCTTCTTGTTCTTTAACCTAGGGGAATAGAAGTCTTTGGTTATTACATGGATATGTAAATTTCTTAATGATGGCTTCAGATGAATACCTACTTGTATTTGAGTGAGGGCAAATTTTTCCTTACATGATTCAGAGTCCTCTATAATTCCCTCTTTGACTAAACTATCCACTAACAATTTCTTTGCCCTTTTCACCTGGTTATCTACAACTTGGTAAAACTCCGGATGGGACTTGAATACTTTCAAAGGATGTTCGTGGGTATATAATCTGGGAAGAACAAGATAATGACGGGTGGCTTTAGGGAACAAATCTTTGATTATTACCGCATCTTGATCCAGGTATATTATGTGGGTATCATCAGCATAATCCAAATAATGCTGCAATGCATCCCTAAAGCTCATTCCTTATCGGGGGTCTAGTTTACAACTGGGTGAAAAATTCCACAGCTACCAGAAAAAAATCTGTTCAAGTGAGTTGAATCGATGCACCCCGCAGATCAAATCTGCAAGAGATAAAGCTAAGAAGGGTAGAGGAAGACATAGTTGGGAAGGGTATAGAAGAGTAAAGAAAGGTATAGTTAGAAAGGGTGTAGAGGAGTGAAGACAGATTTATCCAGGAAGGGTAGAGAAGGGTATAAATCACACGGACTGGGATGGGAGAAATGATTAGTGAACCCTCCTATGTTTGAAGAAATACGATCATTGAAAGAAAGAGAAGTCGGATGGACTTATTAATAGATTATTTAGAGAATATGAAATAAATTGTTGCAGAAGATGGTTGTGGTTGAAAATAGTTATCGATGACATCTATAGATGACTTGATGACACATATGGGAACCCGCGGGAATAGAATAATTCGGCAGTAAACTCGATGCAACACTCGGCTTATTGATGTTCGTAGCCTTGGTACCCTTATTTGGCCATCGGCACCAAAGATCTTAATCCCGGTTCCAGCATTTAAACGCTTATCTAGTTAAGATTAAAGCCGCGGGTAGCTTTACAAACCTATGCAGATGAAGTGGAGGAGGCTATTGTGACCCTATTGTGACGTAAGCTGTTTTGAAGCTATGTTGAGGAGGCTTTTTATCTTCATTGGCTATCACTGGTCACATCCGGTGGGGCACTGCTATTGTCTACAATAGCGATAATTAAAGTACAGTGTGGTAATTTTGCGGTGGCGGTATGTTGTGGAAAACAGAGAGGTGTGATTAGCGGCATGAAAGTGTCATAAAACTAGCATAATACTAGCGTACACTAGCATAGCAATACCATAATAACGACCAATTAAAGCTTACTTAAGGCTTTATGGCTGACCGGTCGTCATGCATAGTACATGAAATGGTTATGTTGGGTGCAGGGTATGGACAGATTCCCACTACAATAGCCAACCATCCGTGACGTAGCTTTTCACATAGGAAGATTCGGTAATGTGCGAGATTGAAAACATCAGTTGGTGTTTGGCGGGGGAGGGGTCGAAGTTGAGCTATTTTATGATTTGTTAGAGCAGGATTAAGCAGACTGAGCAGCTAGTGTAGATTAATATGGAGCAGATTTCGAAAGCAGATCCCGAGTTCCGGAGAAAACATGTCCTTAAATGATAAATAGTCAACTTAATTAACCCGAGATTACAGTACGTAAGCTTTCGAGATGAATGATTATCTCACACATTCAGATGGATTAACGGAACCATCTCGGTGTGATAGTGTAGTAGGGCCCCCGAGCCGAAACATGGGGATGCACGTGACGAAGAAGAGAAGAGAAGAGAGACAGAGAAGAAGAGATGTCGTAGAGAGAAGGCATCAATTTGATGATAGAGATGACAGCATAGTTTAAGGCAACATGTTATTATTACTATCCGAGAGAATTACGATAGTTTAGAAATATTGTTGGCATGTAATCTGGTGGGTGACCCTCGGGTACTATTAGTAGTGGGTCGGCCTTATTAGCGGCCAAATATGTGCATCTGCTTGACAAATGTGGGGTAATTTATTTTTTTTCAAGTAGTTTTTTTTTTAATTTTCTGGCGGCGCTGGAAAAAGAAGCCATTTGAACCGTGGGCCATTAAACACACACCAGCATTTATCGATCGGTTCATTTGTATTTGAGAACCAGCTTTATAAACTGCTATCCGCTTAACTATCCTTCATCCATATCTTGATTCTTCCTTCGTCTCTACCACCCGTGTGTAAAAAGAAAAATAGCCCTCGGTGCTTGTTGAGTCTCTCTTTTCCTCCGATGGCTCTGACTTATTTTTTGGGCAAAATCCTCCACTAATTAAATTTTGCTTCTTCTGTGTGCCCTTTGGCTCAAAGCTACATCCTGCAGATTTAATGTGGGGTTAGAGGCTGTCGTATAATATTAAGGACATTTTTGACATTAAAATAAAATTGAATAACGTTATATATTAAAAACTGAACTGGAGTTTTTACCTCGACGATTGAACGAACGAACGACCTTTGAAGGATATATTGATATCAAATATCAAATTTGGGACTGCTGTTCACATCTGTTTGGAGCTGTCACCTCCATCTATTTATTTCCCCCAAGTATTGTCATCCTTGCAGCGGACCTCCCTATCGAATAATCCCAATCTGGCACTTTTACCCATCCATTTTTTTGATCGATTCCCCACCACCCAAAAATTTTCATCACTAATTGGAACTACATCACCAACACCGCAACTAAGACCAACACCTTTTAGCACTGAAGTGTTTCTGAAATTCACATCTTCTTTTCTAATCCCGGAATAGCATCACCCGCTATCCAAAAGTTGTCTACAACTTACTCGCGTACTAGATTCATTGGGCTCTCTTCGATACTATTCTGACCATCAGCAAGCGCCCCCCTCTTCTCTCCCAAAAAAAAAAAAAAGGATTCACCTCTCTAAATATCAGCGGCCCTTTTTTTTTTCTGTTATGCTCACCACCCATTCAAAACCTCCAACCATGAGCTTCTCTGTCCACAATGAAGTGACATCTTCAATGCAAGGGAATCAGAAATCTGAGTCATCATCATCGCCTACTCCTCAAGGCTCAAACTCTGGTGCTGCTGCCTTCAAAAAACAGAAAAATATCCCGGTAGAATTAACTGCCTATGGAACAACCCCGTCTGGTAAACCCCGACTCTTTGAATGTCGTGTATGTACCCGAGCATTTGCCAGACTTGAACATTTAAGGCGTCATGAACGTCTGCATACCAAGGAGAAGCCATTTCTGTGTGGTGTGTGTCAACGGAAGTTTCTGAGAAGAGATCTTTTACTTCGTCATGCCCAAAAACTCCATGCTGGGTGTTCTGATGCCATAACCCGTCTTAGACGTAAACTGATGAAATCTGGAGGTCAATCCAATGATTTAGATATGGATGACGACGATGAGACTCTGCAAAGTCCCGAAAATGATGAAAAGGATTTCCATCTTCACGATGACTCGGTTCAATTCAATTTGAACTCATTCTCCTTCTCCTCTTCCTCCCGAAATGGCCCTGATGGCTCCATTAAAAATACTGACGAATCTCCGTCCCTTAAAGAGGCTGCTGCTCTGTTACAAAAACAAATGTTAGAACGTAAAAAGGCTCTCCTTGGAAGGTCAAGAGGGGTGCTGTTTTCAGCTCAATCTGGTCCCAATTATGCAGTAGGAATTCTGGAATTCAACGAAATTTACCCTGCCACCGAAAACGTGGAATTCAGTACTCCACAACTCTTACCACTGAGTGCTGGAGATCTCAGTTGGATGGGGAATGTCCCCAGTTTGAGCTCTGGAAACCAGGGTAATCAGAGAGACCAAGGTCACCAGGGAAACACGCACGGTAATCAAGACATCAATCGAGCTGGTAAGATGAGTATCACTCCACTTCTGCTTGATGAAATCCCTTCAGGTGCTTCAAACAGAGGTCTGTTTCTGTTGAGCAGTCTGAGCAGCTTCATGGCAGGTCCAGGAAGCGGGAAGGGACGTCATGGAAGTGGTCACGGAATCGGGCTTCATGGTAACGGCAAAAATGGTGTCAATGGCGCCAATGGGGGCAAAAATGGCGCCAATTTGATCCATATGAGATCCGATAGCATCAATAGCATGAATTCGTCGCTCAATACCTTTGACGGCTCAAACACTCTGTATATGATGCCCGTGGACCTGATGGCTCTGGAAATTGGTAGCTTGAACGGCCAATTCCAGACAATGCCTTCCTCGAATCTCTCTGGATTAATTCCAGCTCACACTCTGAGTGAAGAATATGGATATTCATTTTATGACATCCCAGAACTGATGCTTTCTGTTGTAAATAATGATCATTTTAAACTTCCCACTGGACTTTCTGCCATCCAACAAGAGTCAGATGGTGCTCCAACGCCTCCAGCTGCAACCAATTTCAGAAATAGCGGCTCTACAAAGCAAGGATATCATGGGAATCCCAATCTTGATATGAACTTCTTGAATGATATCTCGGAACTCGCTCATGAGTATGATGTTAATCTGAAGTTCATGCCAAATGGGTATTCATTTTACGGAGACAATGCCAGCGTAGCCAGCTCTGGAATCGATACCAATTCGCCTCCAAATCACACTCCAAGCGCAGACCCCAGCGCTACTTTGCACAATCCGCAGATTCTCAACATAGAGAAGTCATTATCACCACTGGAGGGTAACAGAGTGTTACATTCTAATCGTGTAAAGTCCTCTACAAGACCACATAACAATTATAACAAGAATAAGCTCTTCACAACTGGTTTGAGACATTTGATCACCAAGGCATTAGGGAAATATCCGATTAGTGGGATAATGACCCCACTGATTCCACTGAATGAAAAATTGGAATACTATTTGATGAATTTTGTCAATATTTTCCTTCTGCATTTCCCCTTCATTCACATTCTGAAGCTTAACGAGTATGAAATGATGAGCATGACGGCCAACGAGGATATGAGTAATGAAAGTTCAAGGGTTTGCTTACCTCTTTTGGTGGCAACTATTGGTGCCTTACTCACCAATAACAAAAATGATCTGGAACATTTATACGAAGCTCTGAGAAGGACAATTCACATCTATTTGGAGTCAAGAAAGAACAATCCAACCCCAGCAGATTCTAATGATGATCTGGCAAACTCGCAACTGGTCAATCCGTTGTGGTTGATTCAACTGTTGACTCTTCTGGTGATCTATGGTTTGTTTCTGGACAACGAAAACAATGTTTACATTGTCATTAGACAATTGAATGCATTGAACCTGCTTGTAAAGACCAGCATCAAGAGAAATAGGAAAATCTTGTTCCTGATTTACGGTGAAGATCATGAAACTTACACCCAATGTGAAGAAGATCTGACTCATGGCAACGGAATCAATAACGGGCTGTTGTTTTCGTATGATACACACGAAGAAATGAAGTTTAAGAATAGTATTATTGTTCAATCTCAGAAAAGAATTGTTTTCATGATCTACAGGTTGACAAATTTCTTGTTAATGATGTACAATGTCCCCTTAACCCTTAGTATTAATGATTTGGGGTTCCTTGAAGCTCCAAATAAATGTGAAGAATATATTTGGAGTTTCAAGTCTTTCCAACATTTCCAACTGCTTAAACAGCAACACGCCGATCGTCCTGATATCAATGAACTTCTTAAGGTCTCCAAAAGTACCCAAATTGTTTTCAGGGAGGCTTTATTGCAAATCACCAAGAGTTTTGGTGGTGATCCAACTGTAGATCCTTCTCAACTCGTATTCAAGTTAAATAATCTTTCTCGATTCGGATTCATTCTGATTGTACATGGAATTTTCGAAATTAAACAATATCAAGAAATGAAATCGATTGATGTTTTTGTGATTTTGGATAATCTTACCAAATTCATTGGAAACTCTTCAGAAACACTGTTGAATTTAAAACTTGAACAGATAAACAGAACTCAAGAAGATTTTGAAAAATTGGACTATGCTTTATTGGCTAATTTCACCAAAATCCTGCTGCTTATTAACATCAAACTTGTTAAAGAACAATCTTGGTTGAAAAACTATGATGAACTACTGAAAAACTTTAATAATTTGTTGATGAATGCAAATGCAATCAGCAATTTTGATTATTTGAAGATTGTTGATTGTTGTATTGTGATTCTTAAACTAATTTTGTTCAAAACTGACGTAGATGAAGCCACTGTTGCTCCAGATGGGAACTTCTTCGTTAGAACCGATGATTTCCATGAACTTGTTGATGAGCTGCTTCTAAACATGGCATCACAGACCAACAATACCCTGCAAGAATTTGAAAAATTCCTTCATTTGAAAGTATTTAATGAATTTGATAATCTGAAAGCCCTGATTCATCTGCAAATGTTGTTCCATATATTTACCATATTCCTGTTATTTGCAACATTTATGATTCGAAAAAAACATTTTAAAAGTAAAAACCATATTATCAATGAATTCCAATCCGCTTCTTCTAATGAATATGAAAATGAACTTAATCAAAGATATGAATTAGTGATGCAAATTTTGATGAAAATTGAACTCTTTTTAAAAGAAAAATTGGAAAATATGAATCTTGAGAGCGATTTCGCAAGTATATACTTGTATAGTAGCAACGGTGGACTTTCGAATGACGCATATAGTTTAGAACGTCCTTTGTACGTTCTTAAAATTGGTGAAATGATTTTACGTTACGTATTCGATATGAACGTCAAAGTGAGCATTTTCCAAAAGCTCAGTGCCAGTATGTCCCAACTTCGTAAGTTTATGATTGACAATGAAGGTCGTATCCTTGCTTGAAGCCATTAGTTTATTTATTGTGGGCAACACCTAACTTAAAATTACGAAACTATTTATTAAGCCTATTTATTGCAATGTTTATAATGACTTATGAAAACACGTAGATTCTTAGATATATCAAATACTCTTTACCAAATTAATTACTTATTATACACTAGTTACGTCCTGGAACTTTCTCAAGGCAATGATCAAGGTGTGATCAAAGTCCACAGTTGTGAAAGGTTTCCGCCCAACTCCTTGATGGACTTGCAACATCCTTGATGGACTTGCAACATCCTTTAAGAATTTTATTTACATTCCTGCATTTTTCTGGCAGAATATGAAATACAGATTTCTTTCTCCCATTATTTAACTATGTCGCTTCTTCCCAAAACCATTAAAGGTGATACAGCCTTTGGAATTTTGGGTAGTTTAGTTCTCTCTTGGTTGTTGTTTCACTACGCTTGGGTAATGAGACAACTTGTACTTGATTCTGATAAATCGGTTACTTGGTATGGGGTACATTTTTTACTTTTTTTTGTCAATGTTGCGGTCAGCTTCTACTCATTGGCAAAAGTGTACCCATATCTTTACCAGACCAACAAAAAGAACGAAGTAAAGAAAAATAAATGAAGAGTAAGGAGCAAATAGTTAGTATAACTTGGCAGTGAGATTATTCATTACATCACATTTACATGTTCCTCTACTCTCAGATGGAAACCTTATGTATATGTGGTTGAAGGTCTCAAAGACTATCAATCATCGAATATATATTGTTGAGTGCGTCCTTTTGCATTTGATGGTTGTAGGAAGAGGTAGATTTTAATAATCCGTCGAAATCCTTGTAAAGCCAACTGAAATCACTTTGAAGACCGAGACTCAAATTTGCTCCTGTCTCAGAATGAAGCATTGATTCGGTAAGCTTTTTGAGCTTAGAGGTATGTTCATAATTTTTTGCGGCCATCTCTGCTCGCTCGACAATTTCATCTGCAATTCCACACATGGAGGCGACATTCATACCAAATGATCCAGAAGCAGAACCCCTTTCTAATTTATAAAGGAAGGTAATGTTTCTTGAGTTTTTGTCCGCAATAATGGCCATTCTCAATGGGTTGATGTTTGGATGGTTCTTGAATGAAAGTCCCAATGTACCATAATGGGTAGCAAAATAACCAATTGCTTGAACATGAGTTGCCAAATGATACAACACTGATTCTGCAATAGCATAACCATCAGAGGACGAACCTCCACGTCCCAATTCGTCAAGAATTACCAAAGATTTAGGAGTAGCATTGTCTAGAATCTTCTTAGTCTCCGACAATTCGACGAAGAAAGTTGATTTCCCTTGCATTATGTTGTCATTTGCACCCAACCTAGTCATAATTCTATCAACAGAGCTTAACTGAGCCAGCTCAGCAGGAACGTAGCAACCTATTTGAGACAAAATAACTGCCAAGGCGGTAGTTCTCATAAGAGTAGATTTACCTGCTGCGTTGGCACCAGTAAGCAACCCAAAATTGGCCTCTGCCCCACCCAAAATAATATCATTAGGGATGAATTCTTCCTTCCGGTTAAAACATGGATGTCTGAGCTCTTTGAAATTGATGGTAGCATTTTCAGATTCGATTAGCTGAGGACGGCAAGAAGGGGACCCGATTGTTTCTGAAGCCTTTGTAATTGCCGTGATACAATCGACGTCAGCCAATGCTCTGATTGTTGATAGCCAAATACTATAATCGACATCAAACTTCTCATACATCCTGTTTCTCAAGCTTTCACATAACATCTTATGAGTTTCACGCTGTTCCATCAATTGTCGTACAAGCTTCTTAACTTCAGGCGACCAATATCTTTTGACTTTAGATGTGGCACCCATCTGCTGCCAATCTTTTGGAATGCTCTTAATCTTCACTGGAACTTCAATCAAATAAATTTCCTTACCTGAATCTCTGTAGCAAATCTCTTGCGATTTATACTCTCTTTTATATTTTCTTAAATGATCATTTAGTTGAGACTCTAAATCATCCATTTTTGTCTGAGATTGGTCAAATTCTTCATCCACCCCTCTCTCAGGTACTACAATATCATTGAAAGATTGCTGACGGTCAAAGGCATCACTCCATTTACCGATGCATTCGTCTAAAGTGGCAGGAAATGCTGCTATAAATGAATTTAAAATGCCGGCGTCTTTTAATTCGTATGACGTCAAGATATTGCAAAGACGTGAGATTCTTTCAAAACCCTCGACGACTTTGACAAAATCTTTAAATCTTAAGGTTTTACCGTGAACTCTAGCTATCAATCTCTCTAAATCTGGAATATCAGACAATCCTTTTTCAATCTGATCTCTGAATTCACTATTAGACATCAAAAAATCTACTGCGTCATATCTGGCATTAATGTCAGACGTTTTAACTAATGGTTGCAAAATCCACAGCTTCAATTGCCTTTTACCAAACAGAGTGATGGCTCTATTGACAAGCTTGAATAAAGTTCCTTTATCGCTCCCGTCAGTAGAATTATTCAACAATTCAAGGTTGGATAATGTTATCCCATCTAAAACCATGGTGGTGGCATTCTTACTGGACATAGCGTATTGTTTAAAATTTCCTAAGGTCATAATACTCTCGTCCAATTTCAATCCCTTTAAATAGTACAATAACCCTCCAAATGCAGAAAATGCCACTGGATAGGAATCTTTAGCCTCGATCAAAGTCGATGGATAATTTGACGTATCATCTAAATCTTCGGCTTTGTAGTATTTTGATTTTACCAAATTTTCCAAAGTAGTATCGTAATCCCAGAATTCGTTCCCAGGATTTAAATAGTTCCATATGGTATTACCATCGCCATTGAATTTAAGGATCTTCGTAGCAACATTACATAAGTTATTTTTCTGTAGGATCAATTCTTTTGGTCTGACTTGTGCGATAACAGTTGCAAGTTTGGAGCATTCCAAATCATCATTTAATTCAATCAAATTCATTTCAGATGTAGCAGTGTCAACAAATGCCAAGCCAAAGATTTTTCCAGTTTCAGTACTCGATTCCTTAATACTCATGCAGAAAGTGGCCATGTCTTCAGTCAACATGTTTAAATCAGTCAAAGTTCCTCCGGTTAAAACTCCAGTAAGTTCTCTCTTGATGATTTTTTCCTCTTTGCTACCACCGCCTCTCATTTCCTTTGCCAACAGCGACTCTTTTTGGTCGACTTTAGCCACCTTATAGCCATGACTAATAAACTGCTTGGCCCAATATTCAAAAGACATTTCTGGAATACCAGCAAGCTTCATATTGGCCCTACCACCACCGGCTATCTTTAAATCAAATTGGGTATTGGCTATGATAGCATCATTCTCATACAATTCATAGAATTTTCCCTTTTTAAAGAAAACCACTGTGTTCCACATCTTACTCTTAATTTCCCAGTACTGCTTCTCGAAATTAGTGAATTTGCTCCATGCACTTGAAGGAATATAAAGGGTTCTGGCATCATATTCAGGATCATCTACTGTTCTCTTTTCTGCATCTTTAATGTTAACCAACCATTGGTATCTCTCCTCATTTTCCTTTGCAAAGTTCTTCTTTCCAGTGGTAGTTACAGTCTTTGTTGGTTTGATTGGTTTGGAACCAGTGGCAACATAAGATGAATTTGAATTGAACTTGTTTCCCAAGCCAGTGGAGGCTGCAGAAGTCGGTGGAGTTATAGGCAGGGGAGGAGAAGAGCCTTTAGATTTCTTCATCAGTTTTTTGCTTCTCCTACTAACGGAGATATCCTCGTCATCTTCATCTTCATCCTCCTCCTCCTGTTCTGCTGGCAGGTCTTCAGCGTCGTCTTCAACCACAAAATCGCTCATGTCATCATCTTCGGCGGCAGACTGTGGAACAAAATCGTCCTCTGAATTCTCCTGCTCAGATGGAGAGTCTTGTTCGTCTTCATCTTCATCTTCATCATCATCGTCATATATGATACGTTTTCTAGAAGGTTTAGAACCTGTTTGGCTCTTCCTGGCCTTCAAAACCGGCTCATCTTCACCACTGCTTTCGATGCTAGATTTTCTCTTACTCTGGGAGGGTTTGACGGGAGAGGACTCAATTGCCATGTTCGCTTGCGCTTTGACTGAAGAAGGGTTCGATTTTTTGGTCAAAGGAGATGAATTCATAGTCTTCCCAGGGTTGTCATACTCTGAAGTTAAAGGAGTGGACTGTGGGGTTGAATTGATATTTTCCTTGTCAGAATCAGATTTCAATGGAGAAGTTTGGGGTTTGAAGAATGCCATGAGCGACAGTTGTTTCATTTTCCCACCACTGGATGGTTTAGGAGGCGCTTTGGCCTGTGGAGTAGCCATTTTGCCCATGAAGAAAGAGTTAACAGAAGTAAATCGTTAGTAGTAGTAGGAATTACGCGATACGCGTTGTTATGAAATCGCGTAATGAGATCAGAAAAAGAATAGAAAAAGGATAAGATGGAGAGGGTAGGAGAAAAGAGAGATGGACTGGAGGATCTAAAGAGGAAGAGAAGGAGGAGAAAGACTAAGGGAAGAAGATGGGAAGAGGGAGATGAGAAAGCACAGTATTTTTTGTTTTCTGTTCCTCTATTTAAAGGCAAATATCGTGGTGGTTGTCTTTCTATTATTCTGTATGTCTACTTTTCTGACGCACCTTTTGTATTTCGTGTGGCCGGTTTTTTGATGGGCCGGGTTGAGATCGATGACGATCGAGTTTATGCTTGGTGCCATTCAGAATGGTCTGGTGTTCGTCATCTTCTATGTCTTCCTTGGTTTTGTGTGCCTTGGAAAATTTGTCTCGTTTAGATGTTCACGTCCTCTTCGTATAGTTGATAGTTGGACTATCCTGAGCTTTAAGAACTTTTCAGGACTAAACTCTTACAACCATATATATTTGCCTTATTCTACGTCCTCCATATTCTGCATTCACTTTATTCTATAATTGCCGGAATCTTTATTTTGCCTTATTCTATATCTGTAGTTTTCTATTATCGTTACTTAATACTTTCTTCGTTCCTTCTCTTCACGCCCCCCAAACACCAGTTCGCTCAATATAATGCGGCTCTGTGTTGCATTTCGCAGCCAAAAAAACCACAAGGCACAAGAATCACCCTTCTCTATAATCATATGCATCTACTTATCGCCCCTTTTCTATACTGGCTCTGGCTAGCTCTTGGTTCCTTGGCAAGGCCAAACCAAACTAAGCCTTCCATGAAAAACAGCATCATTCTTAAAGTTACTGCTCATTCCCATTCTCCAACAATCATTGAAGACCTGCTAAGAGATGTCTTCCAACAGATGTTCCCTCTTGCAAACTACGATCCTACCAGATCTTGTATTACTGGAACTTCAATTACTTATCAATATAAAAACTCGGAATATATCTACATAGATCATCCTGCCTCTGAGTGCAGACTTAACGTCGACTCTCAATTCTTAGCCGTTATCAAGCCCAAAGAATCGATCCATTTTCAAATCCACAAGGATAATGCCCCAAATCTGGTTTTGAAAGAAGTCCAAGATGCAATTGTTTACAGAATACAGAACTCGGCCGATTTCGACGATATTAACTTCTTCTGTTTCGATAATTTAAACTACAATTTGGAATGCTCAATTGATTATTATGAAATCGGTCAAGTCATGTTCAGAGAACAATGTTTGAAGATAACCCTAGAAAAGAACATCCAGATTGGCTCAGAGTGTGGTTTCGGTACCTCAAATAGCAACGACGATGAAAGCTGCTTGAAGTCTTACGAACACATCAATATTCCCCTTAATGGCACTTTCTATTGTGCATCTGGTCGTTCTGCAACATGCAAGAGATCTACAGCAGAAAGTAAAAATGCCCATTTAAGAAATATTTTGGGCAGTTATTAAGTAGGTCCACTTTATATATCATCAATCTCCCTTCCTTAAAAAGTACTTGACAACATCAATGGCTCCTAATGAATCTTCTCCACTATCATGCTCTCCTGTCTGGATTGTCCTCCCCAAATATGTAAAGCACAAGTGCTTGAGGGAAAACTTCATCGTGGGAGATGTCTTGTGCTTCGGGTATAGAATAGAAGTATCTACAATTCTGTGGTGTATCAATCTCATGGAATTCATGTCGTTTTCGAGCCCATGACCTATCAAAATTGTGTTTTTATCGATAACTTCCTTTAAAAGGGTCAAATGATTTTCAAACAGAACAGCCAGCTCTTTGATTTCTGCTACCCCGGACCATTTCGTATTCAAGTCAATGATTTGACCCTTAGGTCTCACTAAAATATCAAGAACTTCTTCGCCTGTAAAAAAATCAATTGCCGTCGTACGTAGAAGTTCAAACCCCATCGTTGTAAAGCCCATCTCACAATCGATCCCAATGGCTTTAAATGCATTTTTGTTTTCCACGAAAGTCTCAGTGTCAACATATGGAATGGCCGTGTGCATCTCATCTGCTGAAGACCAGTAAAAAACGTGATGGTTTAATAAGGAACAGGGATCTGCATCTCCGACGATACCTCCACAGCAATCCCATTTTCGTTCTCTTGGACCGGTCTTCCGATTTCTTCCAGAATGGTAGTGACATTCTGTGTCTTTCATTTGTTCTTCTAGTGTAAATGGTTTACCACATCTATGGCAAGTCCTATTCTGTTCTACATTTGTTATGACTTCTGGAATTTCCATAATATATCCATATTTTTGTAAAGTCTCTTTTGAAATTACCAAATTTTCAAGACGCTTTAACAATTCTTCATTGGTTAAATGGCGTTCCAATGATTTATTCAAAACTTCTCCTTTGTTCTTATGCAACTCAAAAATAAACTTCTTAATTTGATGCGCGTATGTATGTTGGGTTGACTTTGAGGCTATTATAAACTCATCTTCGATTGCTTTCATTATTGGAGTTTTAAGATCAGGTTTAAGTTTTTGGTATACATTTACAATCAGTTGAATGAACTTCTTCCTATCTATTATTGTCGCTGGTGAGGTCCCCACAATTTCTTTTGGTAATATAAATCTAGCATCTTTAGGTTGCAGAGGTTGGCTTGTGCTAAGATATGATTCGAGGTTTGCAAAATATTCTTCCTTGTTGTCACTTTCTTGAAGAAATTTCTCCTCCAATCTAAGAGCGTCACGGTTGGGTGTATTACTAATGCTATCATCTTCTTTATATTTGCCTAGTATTTTCCGTATGGATTGTAGTCTTTCATCCCTCGCTACGAATTCTTTCTCGATTGGTAAAGGAATCAAAATCGAAATATCTCTTTTGGGCTCTTTGATGTCTACTCTCTTTTGCCCTTTCAGATCTTCGCTGTTGCGTTTTCGCTTAAGATCATGGTGTTTGAAGACACAGTTTATCACGCTACACTTATTTTTCTCCCTATCGGCTGGGCATTGGACGTCTTTAAAGAGATCGCTGTCATGTTTAAACATGTTGAAAGAAGTTGCAAAATTAAATGATGCAGGATATTTACTGGAGTCAAAAGATTACCAAATATGAAGACGTTAAAGCCAAACATGAATACGTAAATTGAGGAACAGCTATATGAATGTGACTAGAATTATTTACATGAATAGATATTATACAATTTATGCTTAATGAGGTCTTAAGGTAGGAACAGGAATTCCACTAATTACATCTATAGATCTTCGGTTCTTGCACTGTTTAAACAACTTGTGCTGCGGTTTTCGGAGGATATTCGTACAACTTATAATAATCGACCAATTGTCCACCTAGATTATTTTCTCCTTCAATTGGTAGATAGAAAATGTTTCTCCAGTTCAAATCTCCCAAAATCCAGAAATCCAACCAATTTATCTTCCAGCCGTAATCTGATGGGATGTCGCCCTGGCTGGTGTCTTCGCCAACCAAGCTACCTGACACTTTAAGAGTTACACCAAGTTGATCTAAACCAAGCAATTTTAAAATCATGCTGCAACTATTGCCATGGTTATGTTGATGGGGCTCCCCTGGATTGGCAAAAGAAGAACCACGCCCTATATTAGTAAACTCATAAGTAGTTAAACCTTTTAAAATTTGGAATGTTTGAGTCATAGCCAAGAATAAAACCCATACGAGTTGTAATAACGCAAAAATGACAAGATTGAAATGGAAGCTGTTGTATGTATATCCGAGGCATAAATCTCCAGATAAAAGAAAGCATTGGCTCTCTTCATTATCGCTATCATATCCAGAATTAGGACCTCCTTCGTACTCGTGGAAGAACTTTAAGGACACTTTTGTAAACAAAATAATCCCTACAATAAGTGCATAAACAAAAGTCAAGAAAAGCTTGTGGTTACGGACTCCAACGTCATTATATATCCATGGACAGTAATGGTCGAACCTGGCTACTAATTGTTTACTTGGACGCGAGTATTTCAGTCTTAAGGGCTTCCTAACATAAGAATCTATGGAGAAAGTGGAAATGCTGTAATTACCTTCCTCGATGAGAGTAACAACCAGCTCTAATATAACACTGTTGTTGCTTGGAGTGGGAACAAACCCGGGGTTCATAAACATCGCCTTGTAGAAGGTGCCTCCAATGATAGCGAAAATGACCCCCAACAAGAAGTTGCTGAAAAAAGTTTTGAAGAAGGTTGTGGACACCACATTGTAACACCAGACGATAGCACACCAAACAAGAGCACTGGAGAAGATTCCAGCCATAAGCGGCGATTTGGCTATCGCTTTACTTTCTCTACAATAGGAAGCAATGACAAAACGATTCAAGCCACCTACAGTACCAACAAGAAACACGGCGGAAAGAAAGATCTTGGGTATTATGTAGCCCTTGCTAAAAGAGCAAAGGTTCCATACTATCGGAAGCATGAAGTAGGGCACAAAAAAGGTAATAAGCTTGGCCGTTTTGGGATCAAGCAAAGATGCTTTGTAAACAAACCCATTCAGCTCCAAATATCCCGCTTCTTTCAACACTTGAATCCACGTAGCATAACAGTTCATGTCTTTTGCTACCTCGAATGAGTTTTTACCCTTATCATTCTTCATCCAAATGTCTGAGCCCGCTTCCAAGAGTTGCTTGAGAACAATCTTATGGCCTCTCATAAAACCCCAGTGTAAGGGAATAAACAATGCATTATCTACTTTTGAAGCATCAGCACCGAATTTCAAGAGACAATTAATTGTAAAAAGGTCTCCCTGGTAGGCAGCCCAATGAAGTGCCGTTCTGTTGCTCGAATCTGGCTCATCAATGTACAACTTCTTTTGACTGTCCTGAAGACAGCATTGTAACACTACGTATATGACTACTAAAATATTTGAAGAGTGAACTGCCAAATGCAACACATTATAGGATTGAATATCCCTCAAAGAAGGATCAGCCGAGGTATTCTGAAGCAAATAGTGTACTGTATTTGTATTACCATTACGAGCAGCCCAATGTAGAGGAGATGCCCTCAACTCACCTCCAATGGCATTAGGATTACATTTTTGCACCGGATTTTCACACAAATACTTAACAATGGATGATCTGTCGTTAAGAGCAGCCCAATGAAGTCCTGTGACCTCATCACTGAAGGTTTCAGTGGGATTAATTTCGCCAGAGTTTACAAGCTCTTGTACGATATTCAAATCGCCAGCTTGACAAGCAGCCATGTATCTGTGAAGTTGAGGTTTTTCCTGCTGTTCTAATTCTAGTTGTGACGGTTGAGGAGTTTCTTCAATCGGATTTGAATCTGTTGTCTGTGGCAAATCGTCCAAATTTTCATGATGGGTTTCGTGAACGGCATCAGTAGATTTTATGGAAGCAGTATCTTCTGAGATATTGAACTTATCGGAGATGATTTCATCGTTCATTTCGTTGTTGTCAGTAGTGGTAACACCGCTGGAATTGGATCCTTTACTCGTCATTGAAAGTGGATTTTATAACGATGACGAGTTAAGGCTGTGCAGAAATTCCAAACTCATATTGAGATCAGAAAAAAGCGCGACAATTTTCTGAGATCAGATCGAAGAGATAAAGAGAGTAGAGATAGACTATAAGTAGATTAGATAATAAATTACATAAATAGATTACACCATTTTTGATTATATCAAGAGAAAATAATGAAATATCTCTCTACTTGTTTGATTATGGTAGAAGACGTACTATTGAAGAAACCAAAACAGCTCATCTCAGGCTATTTATATATATACTGCAATATGGTTCTGTTCTCTTAATACAGCATTGTGCTCTTGTTCAGATTCGAGCTATCAATATTTCTTAAGTGTTTCGCTAAGAGTTCGCGCAGAGTCAGAATCACTAAGAAGTTCAGCCTTCTCTCCAACTGTGACCTCAGAAGATGATGTATGGGTTGTAGGAGATGAAGGTTTGACTCTCTGTTTTTGAAGATTATTATAAGAAGAACTAACGAAGTTACCAATTTGTTTCCCCATTTTGGCAGTGCCTGGAATAATTTTCTCTTCGAAAACTGGTTGCACTCTGTCATTAATGAAACCAGGTCTAACTTCATCAGGATCAATGTTTCCAAGATTTTTCTGTCCTACTCTATATAAATGTTTTTCCAATAAAAGAAAATTTCTCAGGTTAGCTTTGTATCCAATTTCAATAAGATCACCAACTATGGGGATAAGACCAAGTAAGAAATCAATCACAATATTTGTAATGAAAATACCTTGAATATCTAAAGGCAACCCATCATCCAATTTTCGGGCGGTCATTAATAATGATAATGACCAGTATGCTGAAACAATTGGTCCTGCAATTGGGACAATACCCACCAAGTTGGACCAACCGAATTTAACCCCCAAAAAGGAAAACCACATATCATATCTGTAAGCCTTCTTTCTGACGGTGTTTAATACCTTGGTGTCATTAGCACCGAGACCCTCAGGCACTCTTCTTGCAATCTTTTTGTTTTTCGTCCCCTCAGCATTTAATGGGATATGTTCATAGTATGGATCTTCGACTCCAAGTCTATTCCACTGGTTGTCCTTAAGGAAACGATTGGCGATCCATTTGACGAGAAACGATGACATGGTGCAATAATTTGAGCTTTTAAGATAATCAAAATTACCTAATGAACCTAATTGATTTGTTTGGGCTCAAGACAGTCAAGTAATCTTGTTAATATAGAAAAATTTGTAGCCTTGAATTGATTGCTATTAAAAAATTCTTGCTGCTGCTTCCTGTACCAAATGTATCCCTGCAGCAAAGAACATTGCTATCGAATACTGGAGTGCGTGATGCATCGCCAGGAGACATCATTGAAGACGACAGTCTTATAGTGAGTGTCGGAAATTTAATCGTTGATCGATAAGTCAATTTACATCATCTCAATTTATACATGCCATAACAATAAGAGGGTTTACATGAGTTGATTCACTACTTTTAGGGAGAAAGTCAACCCTCTGGACCTATTTCGATTCCCGGTACTGCAAGTAATCAGTTGCGTATGCATGTGATTTCGCCCCATTAGCTTATATGTACTCAAAAGAATGTGCGGGCCCAAAAAAAGCTATCGAGGGGAATCAAATTACATAGAGTGACAGTTCCTCATTTGCTTCTGGTGTGGTAGATATGGTCTTGAGGTCATTATTAGCGACAACGGTGTGTAGTCTTCCGGTAGTTGGAAGTATGGCACCAGATATTATAACCCGATATGCCATACCTGCTACTGATGACTGCCAGAATGACGTAGATGACCCTAGTTCAAGTAGCTCACTGCTAAATGGGTCTACCCCAAAGAATGATCCTGAATCAGCCAAGTTTATAAACGGAGAGAAACCAAACCAAAAGATTTTAAACAGTATCCTTTCGAAGAGACAAACAACAAATATAGAACATTTAAACTCGGACACTGACGACTGTATGATCAATTTGCAGCCAATTCACAAATTAGCAGATTTGGAAGAGGAAACATACGCTAATAATTGTGGTAAATATGAGGTTTTTAGTGAAGGTCATGAAAGTTCAAGTGGTCTGGTTTGCTCTTCTCAAGATTCGGTTTACGATGGACCGACCTTACTTCATTTAAATAACTTTGGGAATGGTAAAGGAGCGAAAAGAAGTACCAAACAGAATGTAGAGAATTATTTGATGGACCAAAATTGTAAATTTGATGAATTGATAAGCCGAAATTTGAATAATGTGTTGGATGTTCCCGAAAAAAAGGAATCAACCTTAATGAAGTCTGCGAAAAATGTCGCTAATGTGGGAAATGGTCTTGTCAAATATCTATGGTCGCCAAAATCAGATCTGATGCAACCAAACATTATTCAAGACTCGGATAGAAATCCTTCCACTGATTTAAGCTATACGAAAAAGGGACAAACCTTAAGAGCTGCAGATGAGACTGATATGAACATGTTTCGGTACTTATTACAAGATATGAACCCAGAGAGGAAGCGTCAATTTTATGAAGCTCTTTGCGAAGACATGGAAATTTATGAAGATGCAAAAGATATGTTTTCAAGACCACCATCTTCCTCCCCGTCTTCTGATTCGATTGAATTTCAGAATTCAAGAAATTTTGCTGGTTCAGGAAAAAATGATACTTTGGACCATTTGCAATCTTTAACACTTTTATCGGTAAGATTTTCATTTCTTGCTATGAGATTGGTGATTCCTGTGACCCTATGGCTTATAAGAAAATTCACTTCGAATGATCTCTACATTTTCAATAAAGACAATTTCAATAAATTTTTGGTTCTCTTGGTGAAATTTCTTAATAGCATCGAGAGAAGGATCAATGGAGATGCACAAACTCAATATAAGGATGAATACCAGGCCAGTAATTTTATCGGTGATGCACATGCAATATTTAGGAAAGATCTACATTCTCCAACGTCAAGAGATCAAGACGAGGGGACAATAGAGAACGTTTTACAAGATTTTTCAAACGGAGCCACAGACTTCATTGCTTCAAAATTAGAATCTCATGCAAATAATTCGTGGAAAGGGAAAGTCTTTTCATACATTGCGGAGCATGCTTTCGAAATTAAAGCAACCACAAAGGACACTACTAGTAATTATAAATCTAAACCTGAATACGCACAATATTTCTCGAGGAAAGAACATCATCATGGCGATTTGGATATTGATAATAGACGTTTTAATGATAAGAATACTACCCTTTTGCATGCTGCAGAGGTATTTGCTAAGCAATTAGAGTAATACAACATGCCATCATACAGATGTTTAGTGTAGCAAAAAAAGAAATAACCCACGGCGGGAGTCGAACCCGCAATCTTTTGATTAGAAGTCAAACGCGTTAACCATTACGCTACGCAGGCATCTGATATTTCTTAAAAAGCCTTGGAAAAGTATGCCTTGCGACTTGGTGTATCAAAATTGCTAGCTACAGAGATTTTGATTAGCATACACTTAATGTTTAGAAGTTATAGTGCTATTGTACATGGTTACACATGTAACCAAATTATTGGAACCATTTCACATTTCGTATTTTCGATAGGGGTTTGTCTAGCAGCTGCAAAAAGCAAAGCCTTCATAATAAATGTCTGCAGTTGCCTGACACCCGTACACCAACATAAGACGCCTCCAAGGCTCCAGATCTCTACAGCTTTCAGGGGACGGATTGCCCTTATTTTAAAACACTTACGAGCGGGGAAAGAATAGAGTTCATGGATATACACTAGCGGCAAGCACAAGGTAACACAGCTTATGATCGAAAGGATTTTGGAAAGCTTTTAGTTCCCCATATTGTTATGGGAGTTATAAGAGCAGCTTTGTTTCAACCGAATGGTACGCGAATTTCCATTCTCCTGCAAGATTACTTGAGATAAAAGGATTGACTGTATGAGAGTTACTACACCATGGGGACGAAAGTTTAAAATGACAAGATAATAAAAAACCTAGTCTTCCAAAAGGTTCGAAGCTGTATCAGTTTACGTCAAACACATTGTATACTAGCTCAAGATAAGGCATAAGGGTGCAATTAAAGCAATTATTAAGAAAATCAGATAAATAATATTTTACTTTTGTTATAATCAGGACAGCAACAATACCAGGGCTACGGATAAGTTCCAGAAGGGTTTAACCCTGGAAAATGGCTATTCTCTATAGTTTAATTAACCTTCCAATGCTGCAAAAAGCGTGTTTGACGTTTAGCACTCTTTGCGTCGTCTCACCGGTATCAAATTAATCTGGCCATGGCATTCGTATTTGTCACCTTTAAAAACACACTCTCTCTACAACTCTATCAGCTTAACTAGGCGTTCTTTGCCAATGTCCTGGTTAAGATACTACACATATAGAACATCACTTATGCATGATTAATAGTTGCTTCTAGTATCTTTGGCCGCCCCCTATTTTACTAAGTTAAGTTAATATCCTGCACTCTGGCGAGGGCGAGCTAAAAAATATATGCACAATACATCCATACACCTATAATATGCATTAGTCCGGGTAACTATCCTCTAGCCAATCAGCAGTACCGAACGCAAACTTTTCAAAAAGCATTTGTATGCGAACATTTCCTGTTTTTGTAATCAGGATTTCTGGGAGAGAAATAGGTCATTTTTCACTGGATTAAAAATTTTTCGCCATCCTGTTAAATTGGACAAAAGCCTACTACCCTTGGTTTTCATCCTATATTTACAACTACTAACTGGTGTTAATCAACTGAAGCAGACTCCCATCAGCTCCAGAATTCACCGTACACGCAGACTATCTCACTTTTGTTTTAGTCTTTAAGGGTTACGCTTGAGAGAACTGAACATCCCTTGTTTGGATCTTTCACCCCTTGCTGTTTTTCGTTAGTACGATTCTGACGCCTTGATTGGCTGTTCAGCTTTTTTTGCCACCTGTCCTTTTCTGCTTTAGTGAGTATTTTTTTCACTAAACACGACCACTTCTGGCTTTTCCGAGAGAGTTTATCATTGCTCCCGCTCTTATACTGGACTGCATATATACACATTCAATTTCAAAAATGGCTCTCTCTTCACAATCTTTGAGTAAGCGTACATGTCCCTTTAGCAACGTGTCTGCCCCCACTGGTGGTTCAAAGAGAATGTGTTTGGGTCTTGGCAGTGAAGCCAGCTCGTTCAAATCTTCGGTTGCTTTTATATCTTCTTCAGAAGATGATTACGATCTGGATGAACAAACTTGTTACAATGCTGACCAAGTAAAGGCCAAGAGAAGAGCTTCAGCTCGAATGTCCTTCTCAGTCAACCCAAGAGTGAGTAAAGCAGTCTCAAAATACAGTGACGAGGATGAAGAAGAAGAAGAACGTACTTTAAACGATGACAATTTCGACTGTAAGTTGCTTTCTGCAAACAGCTCGTCGATTTGTCTCGGGAAGTTAGGTAAGAGAAACAGCATGCAATTATCTGATGAAAATATCGGAGTTTCTTTGCAAAGCATTTCGTCTTCGCCAATGAAAAGGCAGTTGTCTGGTGACAGAAATGCTAGATCACGATGCTTTGAATACTTGGTTGCCTCGATTGATGAAGCTTGGGCTCGCTACTGTGACTTGACTTCGTTTGATGAGGACAAAGCTTATGGATTTGGTGAACAAAGATGTGCACACACTCCAGCATCTGTTGCCACCGACGAAGAAGATTACTTTGGTAATTCCACTGACATCACTGACTATGATAGTGAATTTGAAGGCCACACAAAAACATCCATTCGCCAACATCGTGCTGACAGAAAGCCCTCAAAGGAAACTGATGCTTCAGAAGGTCATGCCTCATCTAGTCGATTACAAGAGTTGAAGGATAGATTAACCAAAGCTAAATACTACTTGCAAGACTTGGTTGACTCCGATGATATAAATGATGTCATTTCGTTCTGGAAGCGTTGGGACATGATCAAGTATGCAACTGTTGAATTAGTCGAGGATGATGACGACGACGATGTCGTGGAAGGTACCATTGAGGATTTGGAAGAAGGCCGTTCTTACTCTATTTAAGAGACGGTGATGAAAAGTTTGTTACTCTAGATTGACGATCTGGAGGTATTTTTATACATTTTTATGTTTTTGTTCAGCTGATATTTTTGATTTGGAAGGTTATGGGTTTTTTTGGGTATGAAGCAACGAAAATGAGGTTATGTAAACTTGTACAATAGAACATTTTCCACGGAAATAGGAATGTAGGAAAGAATAGGAAAGTAAATTGAAAGTTTGGGCAGGAGGTGATGAATATAGATTATGGTACTGGTGCAGTGAAGAATGAAGAGGCTCAAGTATTAACTAATAATTTAGCTTGTCTTGATACCATGATCGAAGATAACAAAGGGGAGGTGAAGAGAATTTAAACATTTGATAGAATAAAACGAGACTACAATATCTTAAAATCACAAGACCTAAGGATAATCGATCATATATGAGCCTATGAATTACTGGTTGATTTATAAGTGCCTGATTATGTAAACAAGCCTAAGCCACGTATTCAAAAATCCTGTATATAAATTTAACGTTGCTGTGGATAAATTTCAGCCAGCCGTAGAAAGAAGCTATAGTTAAAATGGTTCAAATCAAAGGATTAATTTCATTATTGGCAGCCACTTCGCTTGTTGGAAACGTTTTCGCCTCGGAGGAGGTCCAAATCGGTAAGTATAATTATAGATTATTGTGAAGGAAACTCCCCCATTACTAACAAAAATCAGAAGTGGTACGGGCCATTGAAGATGATATGTGTGTTAAGGCCAAGGAAGGTGATGTTATTAGTGTCCATTATATTGGAACTCTTGCTGATGGGACTGAATTTGACAACTCTTTCAAAAGAGGTGAACCTATCACTTTCACATTGGGTGCTGGCCAGGTCATCAAGGGCTGGGATCAAGGATTAGAAGGTATCTGTATTGGAGAGAGACGGAGATTGACTATCCCCCCCGAGTTAGGGTATGGATCCCGTGGTGTTGGCTCAATTCCCGGTGGAGCAACTCTTAGTATGTATAAAGGAAGTGGAAAAGGATAATTTCAGGATAGATTAATACTAACTATAGTTTTTGATACAGCAGTGGTCAAAATTGAAGGAAAGGAACATCCTTTCAGGGACGAGCTTTAAGGTAGCTCAAAAGCCACTTGTCACATTTGACGGGTTCTTTAGCGAGAAAATATATATCACCTAGATTATCGACACGTTTGTACTATGTAGAATTTCATTTGGTCACTGAATTGGATTCATATCATTGGAGTAGTTCTCAATCGGTTACGTATTAACTCCATAAGGTGTAGTATATGATTCCTAGGTCGTAACATATGATAACCCCCACCAGCAGATAATTGTATCAATCATTGTAACTTATCTTACTGCTTCTCCACAGAAAAAAAAAGACATATTTTTTATCATCTTTAATCTCTAAACTCTTTGCTTAAACTGATTGATATAAATCTACTTATACATAGATATCTACTTAATCATAGATATTTATCGTTACAATGCTGAAGTTCAGAGGGGCAATGCTTGCCAATAAGCTCTCCGAGTTTATTCTGAGCGGCTCAGACTTTAGGATCGTTCATAATGTTAAGGCCTTAGGACCCGAGTCCTCGGCCTCGGAAAAACTCTTCGTGGATGAATCAACCGAAAGAATATGTATCCTAGATTCATCATTTAATCCTCCTCATTTGGGCCATTTGCAACTAGCAAGAGACTCATTGGCTAAACAGTATCGTAAAGACGAAAAGGATGAACATAAAGTTCTTCTACTCTTGCTCTCAGTAAAAAATGCCGACAAGATTAATCCTCAACCTGCCTCGTTTAGAGAACGTCTCGATATGATGTGTCTTATGGCAAACCATATGTATGATACCTACAACATCAATGTTAGCGTAGGATTAACCAAACATGCAAAATTTGTAGACAAATCGTCTTGTGTTCTTCGTTATATCAAAGAAAAGGATTTGCTTCTGCTGAAAGCATTTGATAATTTGAATTTGACTTTCCTTGTAGGATTTGACACTTTGATTCGTATATTTGATCCCAAATATTACTTACCCGTTAAAGTATCAGAAGCTTTGGCGGATTTCATGAGAACTGCCGATATTTTCTGCTTATCTCGTTCAGATGAAGACAACTCCTTCTCCAAACAAGTAGAATATGTAACCAATATTGAGAAGGGAAATCATGAGGACATCCCAGCCCACTGGTCATCCAGAATTTTCTTCGAACTGAAAACTGAAGAAGATGAAACTTCATTGATATCGTCCTCTTCAGTAAGAAATGACGTAAAGATTGATGGTCTGGAGTGGGGAAAAAGCGTCATCCCAGAGATATTCCACTACATAAAAGAGAATGGACCTTACAAGGAAAGTGATGTTAGTTAGAATGTATTGATCTATAGCTGATGACATTTTGAGATCCAAGCTCAAACAAGACTTGAATAAGAAATAAGTAACATTAATATGATTTGAATCGAGCGGAATATAACAGAATTTGAAGCTTTTGATTCCCATTTAATACTAGGATTGGTTTCAATATGATAATCGACCGCATCCTCCCCAGAAGAACTTCCATTACTTGCTTCTCTTACAATTGACTCACTCTTGAAATTGACACATTCGATTCTTCCTCCATGAATAATGGAGCCAACAGCGCTTTTGGTCCATCTTGAACAATCAAATTGGGGTGAAAATGCTTTGATTTTAGCACTCCCTCTGACTAATTTAAGTTGATTTAGAGATATGTCTTTGATATCACCTATGATTTCCATAGCACCACCAATTGTAGCAAGATTAGGTAAGAAATTGATCTTGTCCACGTGAGTGTTGTTTACTATTACCAATCCTCCACCTATATCATCGATTGTAGGAAAATCTACCGATTTCAACTCTTTATTGGAGGCTAAACTTAGTGAACCACCAACTGATGACAAGCTAGGAAGCTTCAATTGCTTGAAAGTGTTATGGATGAAAGAAAGAGACATTTCCACTTTTTCCAAGGATTTTAAGGATAATGAAGATACATCCAGTATTGATATGTTTTTAGCCTCAGTAAGAGAATTCAATTTGACAACTATTGAATCAGAATTTCCAGCAATATGAACCAAACCTTTCACCGATTCAACATCGGAGTCAATTGTTTCCAAAAACCTGTTGTTATTAATATCTAGCTTTTGAAGTGATTTTGTTGTGAAGCCGAACATATCAGATAAAGAGGTATCGGAGACTTCGACATTATCTAAACCCTCAATCTTTTTGGAAAAGTGGACTGTGCTCAAAATTGGTAGCACCCCCCATTCAATGCTGTTGATAGAATTGATGGAAGGGAAAGAGACTAAGACTAAAGAGGTCAATTGCTTTAAAGTGAATTCGCCATCAATGACTTTCAAAGAAGGTGCTTCAAGACGAACTAAGTTGGGTGAGTTTACCACATGAAGACTACCATTTAAATGCTCCAAATTGTCGAACTCAAGAATTGAATCTCTATATGATGACACAACAATGTTACCATTCAATGTCTTGCAGTCAGAAATTGCTTCAATCTGAGCGTTGTTGCTAATGTAGAACTCTTCCTTGGTACATTTTGAATCGGGGATGGAAGGAATTGGGGGACTGGTGCTGTTTGTGCTAGCTGGAAATTAGTTTATGATAATTTATTGAAGTAATTTTAATAGTAATGAGCAATCTGAAATACATACACAGTTGTAGTAAAGGAAGAACATTGACATTATCGACCATTCCAATGATATAGTTTGCCAAGCATCCTGTCACCAGGATAATTGGAAGAAGGGCTTTCATTACGATAGGATGGTTTTTTTGCACCCAAATGGTAAATCTTCTTAGCGACGCGGAATCACAAAGAGCACTGAAAGCAGCAAGGGAAAGAAGGGAAAGAAGTAAAAACAGGGTGAAAAGTATCAATATATTAAACAAATGGGGGTATTTACGACGTTTTACAATCAATAAACCGGTAAAAAACTAAAGAACTACCATCTCCACTGTTAGTGACCTATCATACTGGCAGAAACTGTATCACGTGACCACAATACTCATCTCATCGGAATTTTTCAGCCCAGTACAGAAAAACATACATCCATCAGTAGATCAGTGAGTTGCAGGTGTTCCTAAAATGGCTGACAATATCACGATCAACAACCTGGAGGTTCTTCAGAGACAGAGCAAATATCAGGAAGCTTTTGGAACAATTCCCTTGGAAAATGTATTGTTCCAGGCAAATTTGTCTGTTCCTCAAAATCTCGATGAGGTTGCATCGCATGGCTTGAATCCAAGGAAGACCTTGTTCATTATGTATTCATATCATCAGCTTTGTTTGGATATTGTTTCTCGTTGGATCGAAAGTTCTGCTTTAAGAGACCAATACCCCGACAATACTATCTTCAGTGCCTTGGCTTTGACATGTACTTCATTACCCCAATCTGTCAACCTTACTGAATATTTTCTTCAAGATCCAACTACTAAGATTACCTTAAATGAACAAACTCTTTTAGCTTACTACAGGATTATTAATCAAGACATTCATAAATTTAAAGCATATATTCACCCTGAACAGTTCTATGAAGTTTTGAACTCGTCAACATCCTCGCCTGTTTCCAAATTACTTGCCGTAGAAGTACTTTCCCTTTATTTGAATGCATCTGAAGAAGTTCGCTTGTCGATGCTTGCCACTTATTCATCTGACGATATCTCATTTGAATCGTCTTTAGATGGCGTAGAAGGGGTTGATTTCACATTTTTAGGACTCTTTGAAGCCAATAGACTAAGTAAGTTCAAGCAATTACCCAATCTTGAATCATTTAAAGAGGTATCGAAACGCTCCGACTCTTTCGTTGTCAAGCCGGAAAACTTGACCACTCTCGTGGTGTCCATTTGTGGAGAAATCATACCCAAACTTCACCAAAGCTCTCAAGATCCCCTCTTGGAGGATGAAGGTGCTGGATTTGTACCAACAGAAGCTGCAGTTCAAGTCTTACGCCAAATGGCCCAGAAAATTCAAAACAACAAACCAATTATGCTCTATGGGGAGGCAGGATCTGGAAAGACGTATCTTATCAATGAATTGGCTCGTAGAATTTCCTATGAACGTAACCTTGTCAAAATTCATCTCGGAGAGCAAACTGATGCCAAATTGCTTCTTGGAACGTATGCCTCCGGAGAAAAACCTGGAACCTTTCAATGGAGGTCTGGTGTTTTAACGACGGCAGTTCAACAAGGACGCTGGGTAATCATCGAGGACATAGATGCTGCTCCAACTGAGGTTCTCTCTGTTTTGTTAACATTGTTGGAAAAGAAAGAATTGAGTATTCCTTCCAGAGGTGAAGTGATTAGGGCTGCAAATGGATTTCAACTTATCTGTACTGTCAGAACTAAAAGCGAACTGCTTCCGGACATGATTGGTCTTAGACTTTGGGAATTATTGAATGTCCCCACTCCTACGACCATGGATTTGACCACAATCCTTAATTATCGATTTCCAATTTTGGGCATGAAGTACGTTGTCAAATTTATCAAATGCTATAATGAAATCATAAAAATTTACAGCACCAGCTCCTTCATTTCTATGAACAAAGGCTCTCATCCAAGAACGATTTCATTTAGAGATTTAATTAAACTCTGTCGTCGTTGCACATCTTTACTTGTGAACGAAGGCTTCAAAACGATTGAAGGAGTCTTATTACAATCCCACGTTTACGACGAGATCTTTGCTGAAGCCATAGACTGCTTTGGGTCAGCAATTACCGAAAGCAATGCATTAATCCCAATTGTTAACGCTCTCGGAGACATATTAGAAATCCCCCAAAGCAGAATCAATCTTTACATGACGAAGCATATCCCAACTTTTACTAATTCTGATGACCAATTGAAAGTTGGTAGAGCCGTTTTAAAAAAGACGGTAGAAGACAAAGCATTGAATAATTCCAGATCCGATGGAAATTTCGCCAGAACGAATCATTCACTAAGACTTATGGAGCAAATAGGTATGTGTATTCAAATGGTGGAACCGGTTTTGTTGGTTGGTGAAACCGGTACCGGTAAGACTACCGTCGTTCAACAAGTTGCAAAGTTGTTAAACAAGAAAATTACTGTCATTAATGTATCTCAACAAACAGAATCTGGCGATCTTCTTGGTGGTTATAAGCCAGTTAATACAAAGCTTATTGCTGTACCCATACAAGAGGTATTTGAAAACCTTTTCATCGCTAGTTTTCTGAAAAAGAAAAACGAAAAGTTTTCACAAGTTTTGACTAAATGTTTTAACCGTAACCAATGGAAAAATGTGGTCAAATTATGGAAAGAAGCTGTCAAAATGGCAAAATCAACGTTACTTGTGAGCGAAACGGATGAGCCTCCTTCGAAGAAACGGAAACTTTCTAGTGAGGAGAAGGGCATTTTACTCAACAAATGGGTTGGATTTGAGAGCAAAGTCAAAGAGTTTGAACTCCAGGCGTTGAATCTCGATTCGTCTTTCATTTTCAACTTCGTGGAGGGTTCTTTGGTGAAAGCAGTCCGTGAAGGTGAGTGGTTACTTTTGGATGAGATCAATTTAGCATCCTCGGATACATTGGAAAGCATTGCTGACTTATTATCAGAATCCTTGAATCAAAGATCTATTTTGTTGAGTGAAAGAGGCGACGTCGAAGCTATATCGGCCCACCCAGACTTCAGAATTTTCGGATGTATGAATCCTTCCACTGATGTCGGAAAGAAAGATCTTCCAGCCAGTATTAGATCTAGATTTTCTGAAATTTACGTCCATTCCCCAGACTCTGATATCAACGATTTGTTATCTATTGTGGACAAATATATTGCAAGATATGCCATTTCAGATGAATGGGTGGGAAACGATATTGCTCAATTGTACTTGGAAGCAAAACAATTGTCGGAGTCGAACAAAATTGTTGATGGGGCTAATCAACGTCCACACTTCAGTATTCGTACATTGACCAGAACTTTAATTTATGTATGTGACATTGTTTCAATTTATGGATTAAGAAGATCCCTTTATGAGGGCTTTTGCATGTCATATCTCACTTTGTTAGACTCTAAATCGGAGGACATTCTACACGACGTAATCGTCAAGTATACACTTGGGAGACTTAAGAATGTCAAATCAGTTATGAACCAGATTCCACAGAAACCACAAGGAACCACTAAGTACGTTCAATTCAAACATTACTGGATGCTTCAGGGTCCAGACGATATTATTCCTCAACCCCATTATATCATTACAACTTCCGTTGAGAAGAATATGCTTAATCTTGTTCGTGCAAGTACTGGAAGAAGATTTCCCGTCTTGATTCAAGGACCAACGTCTGCAGGTAAAACCTCCATGATCCAATATTTGGCGAGTATTACTGGTCACAAGTTTGTTCGTATCAACAACCACGAGCACACTGATTTACAGGAATACCTTGGTACATATATTTCTGATTCTACTGGTAAATTGGTATTTAAAGAAGGTTTACTTGTTGAAGCCTTGAGAAATGGGTATTGGATTGTTCTCGATGAGTTGAATTTAGCACCAACAGATGTTTTAGAAGCTTTAAATCGTCTACTTGATGATAACAGAGAGTTATTTATCCCCGAAACTCAAGAAGTTGTCACCCCACACCCTGATTTCATGTTGTTTGCAACACAAAATCCACCTGGCTTGTATGGTGGTAGAAAATTTTTATCCAGAGCGTTCAGAAATAGATTCTTAGAATTGCATTTTGATGATATTCCGCAAGATGAGTTAGAAATTATTTTACGTGAGCGTTGCCAAATTGCTCCAACTTATGCAAAGAAGATTGTTGAAATTTACCGTCAATTGTCGATTCAGCGTCAGTCAACTCGTCTTTTTGAGCAAAAAAATTCATTCGCAACTCTTAGAGATCTTTTCAGATGGGCTCTTCGTGATGCGGTTGGTTACGAACAGTTAGCCGCTAATGGATACATGCTTCTTGCAGAACGTGTACGTAAACCAGAGGAGAAAGAAGTAGTAAAATCTACGATTGAGAAAGTCTTGAAAGTTAAACTCAATATGGATACTTACTACGATGAAATTGAAGCTAATGAGATAGCGTCAATAACTCAAAATCTGGAGTTAGGCATTGTTTGGACAAGAGCTATGAGAAGACTTGCAGTTTTAGTTTACACTTCTATGAAGTATAAAGAGCCCTTGTTGCTTGTTGGAGAAACTGGTTGTGGTAAGACAACTGTTTGTCAAGTAATTGCTCTGTTTTTCCAGCATCAACTAATCACAGTCAATGCACATCAAAATACAGAGACGGGTGATATCTTGGGAGCCCAGAGACCTGCAAGAAATAGATTCGAAGCCCAAGGTAAATTGTACAATAATTTGATGGTCTTCTTCAAAAATGAAGGCTTGTCTATCGATATTGAGAACTCTACTATCGATTTCTTATTATCTCAATTTGACAAGTATAAAACTGAATCCAAAGACCAAATATTGGTTGAGAAGATCGCTTCTGACCGTAAGAATGCTTTCACACTTTTTGAATGGAGCGACGGTCCTCTTGTTCAAGCAATGAAGAACGGTGAGTTTTTCCTACTTGACGAGATTTCGTTGGCAGACGATTCAGTTCTAGAGAGACTCAATTCAGTTCTTGAACCAGAGAGAAGTCTTCTTTTAGCAGAGAAAGGAAATGACGATGCATTCATTGTTGGACAAGATGGCTTCCAATTTTTGGCAACAATGAACCCCGGAGGTGATTACGGTAAAAAGGAACTCTCTCCAGCCTTGAGAAATAGATTTACTGAAATCTGGGTACCGTCCATGGAAAATTTCGATGACGTACGTCAAATCGTTGCTTCTAAACTTCCCAACGAAGAACTTGTACAGCCTTTGGTTTCTTTCACCGAATGGTACGGAAAGAAGTATGGCTCAGGCAATGCTACAAGTGGTGTCGTTTCGTTGCGTGATATTCTCTCCTGGGTAGAGTTCATCAATTCGTGTAGTACGTTAAACCCATATGCATCTTTGTACCATGGAGCTTGTATGGTTTTTATCGATGCCCTTGGTACAAACAATACAGCATCTTTGGCTGAAAGTGAGGAGCGTTTGCTCCACGAAAAAATCACAGCATTGAACAAGTTGTCTGAGTTCTGTGATCATGATTTGACCCAATATTTTGATAAAGAAAAGATATCGATTACTTTAGATGAATCAAATATGCTCTGTGGTGAATTCAAGTTAGCAAGAAAATCTGCAGCAAGCACCGATTCACTTCTGTTCAGTCTTGAGGCTCCCACAACTGCAAAGAATACCATGAGAGTTGTGAGGGCTATGCAAGTTCAAAAGCCAATTCTTTTAGAAGGTAGCCCTGGAGTCGGTAAAACTAGTTTGGTTACAGCCCTTGCTAAGGCAACTGGTAACTCATTAGTTCGAATTAATCTTTCAGAGCAAACTGACTTGGTCGATTTATTTGGAAGTGATGCACCCACAGAAGGTGGGAAAGCGGGTGAGTTCACTTGGAAAGATGCCCCCTTCTTGAGAGCAATGCAAAGAGGGGAATGGGTTTTGTTGGATGAAATGAACTTGGCATCACAATCAGTTTTGGAAGGTTTGAATGCTTGTTTGGATCATAGAGGTAGTGCCTATATTCCTGAATTGGACAAGACATTTTCAAAACATCCAGAATTCACAGTTTTTGCTGCACAAAATCCACAATATCAAGGTGGTGGAAGAAAAGGTCTTCCAAAATCTTTTGTCAACAGATTTCTGGTCGTTTTCGTTGATACTTTGAAAGAGGAAGATTTAAGATTGATCTCCCATCACTTGTACCCCAATATCGATGATGATGTATGCAACAAGCTTATAAAATTTGTATCCAAATTGGAAGAAGAAATTTCGATCAAGAAAAGTTTCGGAAGTAATGGGGGTCCATGGGAATTCAATTTGCGTGATACCTTGAGATGGTTAGATATGTATAATACCCGTGGTATTTCAAGCCTTGTTCTGCCTTCTGATTTCCTTGACACAGTGATTCTTCAAAGATTCAGAAATTCTGAGGACAAAATGAAAGCTCTTTCAATATTCAACGAAATATTTGGGTCCAATGTCGTAAAGAAGGACAACTATTTTGCGATTGGCAAAAAGTATGTTCAAGCTGGATCTGGATTAATATCTAGAAACCCTATTGTTCATCACAGCACTCAGAAGCCACATCAAAGTCTTCAGTGCAATTTTGGGGCTCTTGAATCAATAATACGCTGTGTGAATTTGAGGTTACCGGTGATTTTGACTGGTCCTACCAATTCTGGAAAGACTGAGCTTATTAGGTTTTTTGCTGATATCGTTGGTGCTCCAATCGTTGAGTTTGCCATGAACAGTGATGTCGACAGCATGGATATTCTTGGAGGTTATGAACAGGTTGATGTTGAAAGAAGCGTAATCGCACTCTCGCACAGAGTTTCCGCTTACTTGTCGCATCTACTTCTTGAAAGCATCACCAGTGAGAATGTCAACAGAGAAAGTATTTCGTGGATCTTGAAGTTTTTGGCAGGTCTCGCCGATCAGAGTGGATCGAGCCATGAAAAATGCAAGCAAATTTCTGATAAGCTTGACCAAATTTTGCTTGTTTTTTCCAATACCAAATTATTGGATTTCCATGCTGAGGCGAAGCTTTTGCTTGAGAAGCTTTCAAAAGAGCAGAGCGTTCGCTTTGAATGGTTTGATGGTTTATTGGTACAAGCAGTCGAACGGGGCCATTGGTTGGTGTTGGACAATGCCAACTTATGTAGCCCCTCAGTTTTGGATCGGTTGAATTCTCTTTTGGAGGTCAACGGTTCTTTAATGATCAACGAGTGTAGTGATGCCGATGGTCAACCACGCCAATTGAGGCCCCATCCGAATTTTAGACTCTTTTTGACTGTCGATCCAAAATACGGCGAGTTATCTAGAGCTATGAGAAATAGAGGTATTGAGATTTATTTGGAAGCCTTAGATACCAGAATGACCTCATTTGATCGGAAGGAGTCAGTCATATCTAACTTGCCATGTCAACGTTCTAGTGACAGGGTTTTTGCATTAATTGAAGATATATGCGACAAAAAGTCGATTCACCCAAGTGCCGCTATCAATGTTTTGACCTTTGAGAGCCTTCCATTGGTTACACCATGGGTGAAATTGGTCCTGAAGTTGAGCTTTAATTGCAAAGAGACAGCATATGCTATTGTTGATTCCTACAGTGGTTTAGATTCAGCTAAGTTGAAGTCGAATTACCAGCTTGGGGTCAATGATTTTATTACCAATTGCGCATTTCAGGATCAATATTTTGCAAACCAGAGCTTGAATTCCCTTGTGAACGTTTATTTGACACATCAAGTAGTCAATGATGAAACCTCCTCTTACTTCCTTGCGCTCTCAGGAATACATGAAATTAATGATCAAATTCAACGTTTGGAAAACAAGGCAACGAGCCAAAAAGTTTCCGATCTATCTTACTTGGAGCTTTCTGCAGCTGTTGAATCTGGTCGCAATATCAAAAACCCTCCAAAACTTAATGTCTATGGATTTATCGTTTCTTTGAGGAATTATATCCAACGAGAAATCAAAAATTTCCAATGCCAAAAGCTAATTTACTTGATTCTTATTCTTCAAAGCTTAATCCAAACGTCTAATCTCGATGTTTCTAAGCTTCGTGTTTTCCAATCAATTATTCAAGAATGGTGTGAAGAATTTAAAGTAGTCGACATTGATGTCGAGGAAGCTATAGGATTATTCGATTCTGGAATGCATCTCACATCCGGCTGGTCAATGGGCAAAATCTGGGAAAAATTCAGGGGAACTTATCCAAATTCAGAAGTTGCATGGACTCAATATCACCAGCTTCTCGAACTTGCTCATAAGTTTGATGAAGTCGCTTTCAAACAATTTCCTGAAGCTGATGAAGAACTATCAATTTTGGTATCTTCGATAAGCAATTGCTTAGAAGAAGTGATATTGGGGCTGATCTCAGAAGAGGAATTTGCCGAATTTTACAACAGACTCAGCCAAGGTATCGATTCATTGAAGTCAACGTCTGACGATTTCGTCATAAAGCGTGAAAATGTATTCGCTGGGTCTCTTGACCTCATAAACGTCTCCAACGTTGCTCTGCTGAACGCTGATACTTATAACTCAGCTTTTAGTCAATGTCTTCAAAAGACTAGAAAGAGCAATCTTTTACCATACCCAAATATTTTTGGCCATCTATGGTCAGAGAAAGACTCTTATGTTTCCGGATTATTTACTGATAGATTAATTTCAGAATCCAATAATACTATCTTAACCATGAAAAATGGGGCCGCAAAAAATTTAGATCAAAGTATATATGACCTTGCAAATTTTGGTAAAGAACTCATCGAAAAGTCACCTTCGATCTTGAACAATTCTAAGAGAATTTTTAAGACCTACTTATGTGAATGGTTTACAGAACTCTCCAAAATCCATTCAAAAGATCCTTTGATGGTTTCTTTGGACAACATTGACAGTGTGACACCGTTGTCCGGCTTTGAAGGCGAGTTTGGTCAAATATGCAGTGAATTCTTTTCACCCGCCTTAGGTCTCATTTCCGATTCCGATGAGATGAATGCTTTGGGAAGAGCGTGGATCTTGTTTGCTACCGGTTGTATTCAACTATTCGTCCCAAATTCTTCGTACGATCCAGCCATCGAGGAACATGTCAACTACGAGCGTTTTGAGAAATTAAACCAATTTACTGAACATACTCGAAACTCATGGAAAATTATGAGAGAAGTGATCTCAGGAGAACGGGAAATTTTGATTGAAAGTACTTTACCGGAAGGTACTGACTTACATGAAAAACCTCGTGTTCATAGACCAGTTAACTCATCCATTGACAATCTCATTGATGAGTGGAATTCTATGATGGAATCAACTTTAGACGTAGGTCCTGTTGCTTCTTTACTTGAGAAGGCAGACAACTTTGAGTATTTGAGAACATTCCAAATGAACACGCATCAATTTTTGAACCGATTGAAGGTGTCTTATTCTGTTTATTCGGATGTCAACGATATTTTATCAGGATTTATTTATGGCTTAAAATTCGGGTTTGAGTTATTGGCTTTATCACAGAATGAAAGTAACATCTCATGGACCTTGGATACCATGGATTTGTCTTTGCCTGAGAAAATTAAGATGGAATTCGAGGGATTGAAAACCATGGCTAAAGTTTATGATGCCAACTCTGATATTCCTGAGAAGTTGTTTACGTTTATCCTTGAATTGTGCAAATACCATGGAGATGTTTTGAAAGATGTTTTCGAAGAATCTTTAGAAGTTCTTTATTACAGATGGTCATTGAGAAGAATGCAAGCTAAAGAAGAGGAAGCAGCCCAGGGATCTTTGTATAAATATGCCAACCCTGAAACTGACATCGAAGGCGATTTTAAAGAACTTTTCCCTGATTTTGAAGAGAAGTTATCCCTTGAATCCCAAGGTAATGGTAAGGGTGACTTTGTTGCAGCATACCTGGCAATTTCAGACACGTTCACGAGAAAAGAGCCCTCTTCGTTTGGACAACTTGTAATTCAAGGTTCAGAAATTTACAACTTGATGCAAAATCAAAACGCCTTTTCTGGTGAATTGAGAGAATCAACTTTCCTTTCACTTTTGCACAGTCTCTCACTGACCTATAAATCATACCATGAAAGTATTGATATCAACTTTTACCAAGATGCCTCACTTCCAGAGTTAAGAAAAAGTATTGACATAATTAAACCACTTTTATTGTCTACCTTAAAATTATTAGAGCAATGGCCCGAGCACGCCACATTGCAAAATATTTCACGCTTCTGTGAGGAGTATTTGGCATTTTCTGCAAGCACTCCAATTGGACGTCTATTGCAGAAAATTGAATCCATCTACACTCATATTGATGAATGGGAAAAATTTGCTCTGTCACAAGTAACGTTGAAAATTCATTTCGATCAACTTACAATTCTCATCGTATCTTGGAGAAAACTTGAACTTCAATCCTGGAAGTCTTTGTTTGATTTCGAAGAAAGAAACGTGGTGAAAAACCTCGGTAAATGGTGGTTCTATTTGTTCGAAACTATCATTATTTCTGATGAAGAAACTCCTAAGGTACTTTCTGCATTGAACGTATTCATGAGTCAATCTACTTATGGTGAATTTCATCACAGAATTTCTGTCTTACATGCTTTCAAAACCCTTTGCAAAGGTTTAGAAATCTCTCAAGCTCTTTCTAATTTCCTCCAGTTCTATGAGCAGTTCATTCCAATCGTCAAATCCAATTTAGAAGCCCTGAAGAAGACATTAGAAAAAGATATCAACGAAGTCATTCTCTTGGCCAGCTGGAAGGACGTAAACATAGATGCTTTGAAGCAAAGTTCCCGCCGTTCTCATAGTAGTCTCTACAAGATTGTCAGGAAATATAGGGCTCTTTTAGCTACATCCGTTCAAGGTATCATCGAACTGGGTATGTCATATGAACTCATTGGTGGCAAGCCGATAGGAGAAGTTCCATACTTGAATATTAATCACACAGAGGTTGACCAATCCTTGGTGAAGAAAATTTCAAGCTGGTCAAGCAGACCGAGCAGACTTCAAAACTTAAAGGTTATTGATCAAAACATGACTATTTATTTGAACAGAATTAAGGAAATGGAAACACCATCTATTGTTGATTTTGCTGAAGATCTCTTAAGTGATATGGACAGGTTACAGAAGGAAACACCAAAGGAATTGAAGAAAGATAACAAGAAAGTTATTGCTTCCTTGTTGGTCCAAAAAAGAAAATTACTTAGTGATACTCTCAAAGAGCTTCATAGACTTGGGCTTAAAACCAGTTTCAGGACGGACATTAATCGCTCCCAAGAATCGGTTAACCACGTACTCAGTAATATTCGTTCTTTTAAAGAAAGCTACTTAGAAGACTCCGATAAGTATTTTTACAAGGTGTTGGACTTATTGCCTAGATTAAGAGCTTCTATTAGCAGCCCGGCCGACGGTGTTCCTCCACCAGATTTGGACAGGGGTATGGCAGTTGGTGAAAACCTCGTGTTCATGTTAATTACCTCGAGAGAGCCATTAATTGACTTTTCAACCTCGGTTTCCTTGATTGAGAATTTGTCCAATTCACTTGAACTATCGACATCGTCTAAATTGGTGAGGGGATCAATCTACGAGTCCTTAGAGGCTAGCTTGAACTCATTAGAAGAAAGTGTGATGAAAGCAGGTGAACTATTAGCCTTTGTGATCCAGACTCTTGAGTCTTCGAATTCATTCAGTCGATTGAAGGCTGACACGGCAATCTTTTATGCTGTCAAGAGTAAATGTGAAAAACTTCTCGTATCACTCCAAAATCAACCGAAAGAACTTTTGACTGAAGAAAACCTCTTGTTGGTCAAACTGTACAATGAAGCGTTCAAACAACTCTCGTTAGACCTTGCAGACTGGAATATTAAATACCCCAATTTCTTGTTTATTGGGGCTTCTGTTTCTTTGTGGATCAAGAATAGAGGCCATTTGATGATCAATAGCAACACTTCTAGGTTTAACGAAATAAAAACCATAGACAGCGTTGAAAATTCAACAAGAAAGCTTTCGACTTCGATCATTATTTCCGTCCAACGTATGACAGAGCTCAACGCAGATATGTCTACGGAAGATGATAAATGGTTTACCGAATCTCAGAAGTTCTATTCAAAACTTGTGAAAAACACTTATCACCACAAGATCGCCTCTCAATTCGAAGATGTAGTAAGAGACATCAGTGAAATTGAACACAGTGAATATCTGATTCAATTGACTCATGCGCTTGTTTCATTCACCCTTCCTCTCGTGAGGCATTACTTTAACATGATCAAAGATGTATTGGGAAAAGTTAGAACTAATTATTACGAGACTTCAAAAGCAACGTACATGATGTCTAATGCCCTTTACGTTTTAGCAACTAAAGGATTCTGTTCTCCAGAACCTCCAACAGAGCAGAAGGAGGACGATAATCTCCATGATGGTACCGGATTAGGCGATGGCGAGGGAGCTTCTAACGCCAAAGATATTGAGGACGATGAGGACTTCACTGAAGATGCCCAACAGCCAAATAAAGAGGAAGATTCCAATGAACAAGAAGACGACAACGAAGATGAGGCCGTAGACATTGAAGGTGACATGGAAGGTAAACTTGAAGATGCACCTGAAGAAGAAAATGATGACCAAGATGAGGGCGAAGATGGTGAAGATCTTGACGAAGAAATCGATGACATCGACGATCTTGATCCTAATGCAATTGACGACAAGATGTGGGACGAAGAAGCCAAAGAAGATAGCAAGGAGAAAGATTCAAATGAAATGCCTGATGATTCCAAAACAAACGAAGACGACATGCAAGCTAGAGAAAACGAAGACGAGTCTAAAGAGAATAAAGCTAGTGATGATAGTAAGCAAGAAGATGGTGATGATGAAAGAGATGAAGACGAAGAGGAGTTGGATGTCGGTGAACAAGAAGATGAGGTCAAAAACGAGGAAAACGAGCAACTTGACGACCATGTTCCTGACACCGAGGTTTTGGACCTCCCCGACGACATGAATCTTGATAACGAAGATGACAACAATGAAGAAGGTGAAGATGAAGATGACAAGTTTGATGATGGCTTACCAGACAACAACGAGGACGACCCTAACGCTGAAAACGAAGAAGACAAGGCTATGGAGGAAGAAGTCAATGCAGAGGGAGATGAAGATGAAAATCAAGACGACGAAATGGAAGTTGAAGAAGGTAAAGAAGAAGGAGAAGATGACGATGGTGAAGATGAAAATCAAGAAGAAGATACTGAAGCTACAGGAGAAGGGGAGACAAACGAAGACAATGTTGAAGATGAAGGATCCGAAACTGAGCAAGTCGACAAGCATGACGAAGAAGAGGGTGGCGGTAATGATGCAGAAGACGAGAACGAAGATCAGGGAGTTGATGGCATGCAAGATGAAGCGAATGAAAACGCAGATGAAGAAGCAACACTGAAGCAAGAGTTCGGTGAGCAGGGAGAAGGAGCTGACACGGAAGTGATGGAAGATAATAAAGATTTGGGTGCCACTGGTGGAGCATCTTCCGAGCAACAACAAGACATGGAGAAGACAGAAGAGAACGTCAAGGAAGAAGATGCAAGAAGTGAGGCCAAGGACTCATTGAAAGAACTCGGGGACCTGTTGAAAGAATTCCATCGTCGTCGACAAGAAATCAAAGATGCCCCCGCTACCGACGAAAATGCCGAAGTAGAGGAAAAAGCGAATGTAAGACCTGATGAGTTCCAGCATTTGGACGGGGACAGTGCTAATTTCGATACTCAAGCGCTTGGAGCGGCAGATCAAGACCAAGTTCAATCCATAGACGAGGATAAAGCAATCGACGATGATGCTGATAAAGAAATGGAAAATGACGTTCGTGAAGAGCCTACTGATGATATGGATGTCGAGAAAGATGAAGATGAAGTCGATATAAAGGAAGATAATGTTGAAAATGATGGTGATTTTGATGGCCGAGCTCAAGGCCTCCAAAGCAATCATAAAGAGGACTCTTCTGAATTAAATGATGATCTTAATGTGAAGACAGAGCAATTGGAACTCTCTTCAGACGAAGATTCGGATGTTGAAGATATCAAAGATGTTGTTAAAACTGAGGACTCAGGACCATCTATGCTGATAGAAACAGCTCGTGAATTGTGGAAGAGCAGTGAAATCGCCACTCAAGATCTTGCATCAGGTTTATGTGAACAGCTTAGACTCATTTTGGAGCCAACGCTTGCGACCAAGCTCCGTGGTGATTACAAAACCGGAAAACGATTGAACATGAAGCGGATTATTCCTTACATTGCTTCTGATTTCCGGAAAGACAAAATTTGGTTGAGAAGAACAAAGCCATCTAAGAGACAATATCAGATCATGATTGCTATCGATGATTCCAAATCTATGAGTGAAAGTAAATCAACCGAATTGGCCTTCCACAGTATTGCTCTTGTTTCAAGAGCTTTGACACAATTGGAATCTGGCGGCCTTTCTGTTGTGAGATTTGGTGAAGATGTAAAAGTTGTTCATCCTTTTGATCGTCCATTCAACATGCAAGAAAGTGGTGCCCGGATTTTCCAATGGTTTGATTTCCAACAAACAAGAACTGATATCAAGAAGTTATGCCAGGATAGTTTGGGAATATTCGAGGAGGCCAAAGCCACATCTGGAGCCGATCTTTGGCAACTTCAAATCATTCTTTCAGACGGTGTTTGTGAAGACCATGCCACTGTTCAGAGACTTGTAAGAAAGGCAAGAGAATCAAAGATCATGTTGGTTTTCGTTGTTATTGACGGAATCAATAGTAATGAATCAATTCTTGATATGAGCCAAGTCAGTTACGAAACTGATCCTACTACTGGTGCATCCAATTTAAAGGTTCAGAAATATTTGGACAGTTTCCCATTCGAATTTTATGTGATTGTTCGTGATATCAACGAACTTCCAGAAATGTTGTCATTGATTTTAAGACAGTACTTCTCCGAGATGGCATCTAATTAGCATGGTAAGACTACATTTAGTCATTTATAGAAGTAATTACATAAGTATATTGTTTTGTTGTAGAAATAAGAGATTCTGAAAGCCATCAACTAGCACTGTTAAAGGAAGCTAAATGTTACCTTTTCTTGCTTCATTCTTTATATCTATTCTTTACCATTACTAAGGATTTCAAATTACAACTCTATACCAAATAATCTCTATGCATTATGGGCCTCAAGAGTCCCTGTCTATAAAATTGTCCTATCCTTCCTGAGATTATACAAATTCCCCTCCTCTCCCCTCTCTCTCTTTCTATCCCTTCACAAATCAATTGGTCTTGACCTGGGCTACGACAATGGTCATATCATCGACTTTGCCCCCAGAGGCTCTGCTATTTAAGTGAAGTTGATCCAACTTATCACTGTAAGGAGTGGGAGCATAATCATCGAATGCCACCTCTTTGGCCTGCAGCAAAATCTTTCTTTGAATCTTTTTCATCCCGTCAGGCTTGCCAGAATATTCGTTAACAATCTGCATTATCTCCCACTCGTACAAATTATCCGAAATACCATCCAGACATACTATGACGATGTCACCTTCTTGAATACGCATCTTTTCGATCGAAGCCATTTCCAGTGGTAACACCAGGAGTGTTTGAGTGCCAATTTGCTGGGGACATAACCCAGAAACTTGCTCTTCATTTTGTTTGATGAGTTTGCCTTCACGAATAAGGTAAATTTTCAGGTCACCAATGGTAATCATTTGCAAATAATTGCCCGAAATCATGGCCAATGCTAATGTGGACAGCCCACGTAACCCTTGAAGATCCATTAAATGCAGAGTATGAAGAAAAGAGTCATCCAAGATCTCGTCGATGTCTCTTTCTTGTAAAGTGTGGGGCAAATGTGCTACCCTGTACTCAGTCAAAAGTCGAGAAAGAGTCTCCACAAATGAACGGGACCATATACACAGCAGACAATTAGTGCCCTTCAGTTCCCATCCTGACACTCCATCTGCCACTGCCAAAACAGTGGGTGATACAAGCATGGCATCGTCTCCAGCCTTGATCAGCATGGTATCAGCAGGTGAACCTACCGGTCTACGTTTGGGTAAAAGCGAATTCAACTGGGCTGGATCCGTCAAGTCAGAAAGCGAATGAATAGTAGCAGAATCCAGATGATGAGCGTACAGCCCATACAGATAATCCAAGGTAAGGGTGTCATTTTTGGCCATGCGTTTCATTTGATCCTTGGTAATGAGTGGGTATTGAATATACATAGGCTCCAAGCTTCCAGATGCTGTATCAGTGGCGTTGGATGATCTACCACCTAAGGAGAATCCAAAATATGTTCTTACGTTACTAATCACCGAGCTAACATATGATCTATGAGCCAAGATGACAGGATTTCGGGGATACTTCGTAACTTGTTTTTGCAAGGCTGCCGTTCTAATTGCAACCTTTACGTTCATCGTTTATTATCTTTTAAACAACAGTTAATCAGATTTCAATCCAAGTGGGATTTCGGCCCTTACTTAACTGTGGAATTTATTTTTGTATATATGCTGCTTCCCCTCTGGTGTTCGTGCACCAACCGAAGAGCTGCAGCAGAGATGGGCCAGAGCCGTAGCAAAAGAGAGGGGACGAAAGAGGAGAGCAGCGATTTAGGTTTCAAGGTAAACAGACATTTTGAAAAACTGTAATGTTTCCTTCCAAAAGATTGATCAATTTTGGGTTTTACTGGTGATCTTGTGGGCAAGGAAAATCATTGAACGGGTATAATTTGACTCTGGTTATACTACTTCTGACCTCAGGCGGATGCAAGCGAAGGCCAAATGCGGCTCGAGGATTTTTTTGCTTCGCCTCACGTGAGAATTTCTCCGTTATAGTCCGAAGTTATACTTGCATTCCTTTTTTTTTTGTGCTATTGCTTTTTTGTAGGGGACCATATTTGACACGGGAAAGGGCCGTCACCAACAATATCATATATATGTAAGGATGGTTACCATAGAGTATTTCAATACGGTAAGAATCGGAGCATTAAAAAGGCAAGAATGTATCCGCACTGTTTTATTTCGTAGTTCGTATCACATACAACCTCTTCCTATCCCCTCTCTTTCTCTATTTAGTCATTTTAGTGTCTTTCCTTTTTCTGCAGCATGGATCATTTTCTTAAAAAAATGTACCACTCCTGGTTGCAACCCTCAGACAACACACCTCAGTAAGGATCAAATATCTTCGGCAAGCTATAAATGAAGCCATCTAGCAACTTTTTGCAGCCGTTCTCGAAAGTTTCTCTCCACTTCCATTCTACTTGATACTCGTACGACACGATCCCTCATCCAGTTACCTCCCAGAGCTCATTTCACTCTTATTTCTTTTCCTGCGGTATTCCTACTCTCTGATTCTCACCTTAAATAGTTTTTCCGGCTTTTTCCGATGGTTGCACATCAATTGACTGCAAAATTTCTAATTATAAAACCCCATTTGATCTCTACCAACAACTTTAATGATTTTCTAATTATTCTATGTACTTTAATCTTACTCATTCAAAACTGCATCACGAATCACCTTGTACAGGGCAGAAAAGCCAGTATGAATTTCGAACTGACGCTCTCCTTGATTCACCAACATCTCTACTCCCGGAATAACCTTCCATCCGTATTTCTCGGAAAGCTCCATAATTGGAGTTACCCGAGGCTTGTAAGCTGCTTCTACCAAAGTTGGGACAAAACTAGAATCCTGTTTCTTTGCTAATACCAACTCTTTCTCTAAGATTTCCACAATGTTACTATCCAAGGGCTTGTCTGCTGGGACACAAGAAACCGCAAGTTGTACTGGTTCAGATACTTGTGAAACTGATTCTATTACCTCCAAATTGTAGCCTGAAGGCAAAGAATCCTTCACGGCCTCCGCATTGCTGGCTGTACGGTTCACAAAATAGATCTTCTTGCATCCCATCTTGTGTAAAGCGTAAGCTGCTGCTCTTGAGGTTCCACCGGCACCAACAATAAGTCCGTTACCAGACACAAACTCTGGAACTCCAGCTCTAGTGAACGATTTCACAATTCCTACCCAATCAGTGTTATCACCAATAATCTGGCCATCGTTCTTGGTCACAGTGTTGACAGCACCTATGATTTTGGCAGATTCAGATAATTCGGTGACGTACTTCATGATATCGATCTTCAATGGAATAGTCACTGCTAAACCTCCGAAATCCTTATCTTGTATCAACTTGGTATAAACTTCTTGAGCGTTGGAAGTCTCATACCTTTCAAAAGTGTGAGGCAATCCCACATTGGTGTAAGCAGCATTATGTAATGCTGGAGACCTAGAGTGAGAGATTGGCTCACCAACAACCCAAAACTTTTTGGCAGAAGCTCCACCAATGACAGCAAATGTCTTATTGATTTCAGCAAGAGTCAATTGTCCTGGTGCAGCACTTGCAGGAAGAGCTTCATGGGTAATTGGAGTAAAGACTGTGTTCAATACACGAGATAATTTACCCTTTTCTCCCATGTTGATGGCAATCAAAGGCTTGGAAGTATGTTCATTTCTGAAACTTTCTAAATACAAATTGTCTCGGAAATCCACGGCAGTGCCCACAAATTTAACAATATCTACACCCATTTCAAGAGCCTGGTTGTACTTAGTCTCCCATTCGGTGGAATTCCATTTCAAATTTCCAGAGAAATCGTGATGAGAACCCAAAATCTTGGTGTATCCACGATTTTCCATGATGTGGTCGATAACCTTAGTAGGATAAGTGAGTTGAACATCCAAGAATTCAACTCCAAGCTTTATTCCCAAGAAACTCAATCTCTCAATACCTTCAATGTCATCATCATCAAAATTTCCGCCCTGTGAAACGGTACGAATGGTGTAAATTATTGGCTTACTTGAATGCTTTCTCAAGATAGCAACTTGTTCAGCAACATCGATATTTTCATGAGATGCAAGCAAATCAACTCGGAGTTCAACAGCAGAGCTTCCAGAAGTGACTTCTTCTAAGACGTCTCCCTTCACATCAACCAAGTTGGGGTAAGTAAGACAAACGAAAGAAGATCTAGAAGTTGGGATCAAGGTCTTACGTTGACCACAAATGAGTCTCAAGTAATTGATGAATGAATTGCGTAAATGTTCAAATTCAATGTCTGTGTCACAGTGGGCCAGGAAGAAATGATAATTCAGACAAGAATTGTACCATTTCTCTCTACGTTTCCACACACTGATGATTTCGTCCAAGTATGCTGGACGAGATGCATCAGAGGACAAGAATGACACTGTGGTATCTAAATCACGATGTAAGTGTAATACAATACCACCAGACTTCATATAGTTTTGAAGTATATCTCTAGAAGCCTCTGCCTCAATGATACCACCACCAGTGGAAATGACGTATCCATGACTGTACTTCTTACTGCCAAGCACCTCAGCAGCATATTGAGTTTCTAATTCACGGAACTTTTCCCATCCATGAGCTTTGATCAATTCACGAATGTCACCATTTCTTTCGACGAAGTATTCATCAAGATCCAAAACTTTGAAACCCAAAGCATGGGACATCCACCGAGAAAGGGTCAGTTTTCCAGCAGCACGCATACCAATGACAATGACACTTTTATCGCCATTTGGTTGGATCTCTTTCTTCGTTGGTTCGTATCCCTCGAGAGGTGCCTTGAAGGTGGTATGCAAAACATCCCACCAGCCTGGCCAAGTCTTACCCGTGCAATGTCTTTCCAAGATCAAGACTGGCTGAGAGCACAACCCTGCAAGAAGTGAAAATGACATAGCTACTCTGTGGTCGTCGTAGGTCTTAACACCCCCATCTTGGACAGATGGACCAGGAGAAGCAAGAGCAGAAATCAGGACACCTACAATTTCGATACCGTCTGGCTTTTCATTAGCCTGAACCCCGAATTTGCTCAATTGATCAATCATGGCTTCAATTCTGTTACATTCTTTCACTCTCTGGTTAGAGATTCCATAAATTTCAGTGGTTCCCTTAGCTACGGCAGCAACCACAGAAGCAGTAAGGAACGCATCAGTCATTGGCTCCATATCCACGGATGGCAAGGCTACCAATTGGCCCCTTGGAGGACCAGTCACAGTCGTGGAGGTGGCAGTTTGAATCACAGAACAACCCATAGGCTTCAAAACGTCAACGGCAAATCTGGCATCTCCTTGAAGTGAAGACAGACCGATGTTTGGAACAGTACAAGTAGTACCAGTCATAGCGGCGAAAGCAAGAGGATAAGTTGCAGAAGAGGCATCAGATTCGATGACGTATTCTTCTGGGTTGACGTAGACCCCTTGAGGAATATGGTAGGTATACTCTTCCGTAGTAGACTTGACAACTTCCACTCCGAAGGACTTCATCATATCGATGGTCATGTCAATATATAACTGAGAAATGGGTTTTCCACCAACTAAGGCGAGTGTGACCGGGTTTTTGGCGTATGGGGCACACATGAGGATAGAAGAAACGTATTGAGATGAAATGGTAGCAGCCAATTCGATTCTGCCACCTTCCAAACCGTTTCCAGCTTCAATTCGTAATGGAAGAGAGCCTTCACGGTTCAAGTACTGAATTCTGGATCCATTGGCTGCCAAAGCATCGACGAGAGGTCCAATTGGCCTTTCTTGCATTCTAGCGTTACCGGTTAAAACCACAGTAGAGCTTTCTTTCAGAACACCGACCAAAGCAGCTACAGTGGTCAAGAAACGCAGAGCAGTTCCAGCGTTTCCTAAATATAAATGCTCATCAGCAGATGGAGCTTCCAAAAGCCCACCATTCCCCTTTACCACTACAGTTTCACCGTTATCCTCAGAGGAGATTTGAGCTCCTTTCAAAGTGGCAACAGCGCTAAGCATATGTCTAGTATCATCGGAATGAAGTAAGTTCTTGACCCTTACAGTTCCCTTACCTAAAGCGGCCAAAATCAAGGCCCTATTGGAGATCGATTTGGATCCCGGAGGAATGACAACAGTTTCCTTTGGAGTGGATTTGATATCGAAGGGAGAGACAAGAATTTCATCAGTTAACACTACCGATAAATCTTGCTTCAGTACCTGGTGGGCCTTTTGTTGGTAGCATTTACCTATGGCCTCAAGAAGTACGCATCTGATTTTCAGTCCGTCATTCTTTTTATCGATGGACATCTTGGCCATAAGGGTATCAAGAGTCACCAACAGACGCTTTCTTTGACCAACACGAGCCAAGACAAGCTCCTTGTCATCCAACAGAGTGGGCAATCCGTAGGCCTGAAGACATCTAGACAAACGAGCTACAGCAACTGGGGGTAATATGCCGTAATAGCGGGCTAATTCAGCTTCCAAAACCATTCCAAGAGAGACGCATTCACCGTGTAAGGCGTTTGGAGTCAAGACTGCTTCAATTGCATGGCCAATAGTGTGACCAAAATTCAAGAGGTTTCTTAATCCACCTTCCTTTTCATCAGCAGTGACAACACCAGCCTTAACCCTAATAGAACCGAGGACGGTTTCGATGATTTCTTGCTTGATTGATGATAGTTCAAGTGGTTTAGTATGTACAGCATGAGAGAATTTAGGAGCAAATTGTTCTAATCGAGTGAATTCTTGTTCATCCCAAATGGCAGCAGTCTTGATGACTTCAGCCATACCATTGACGAATTGTCTTGGGGGTAAAGTCTCCAAAAAGGATACATCACAGAAGATATACTCAGGTTGGTGGAAGGCACCAATGAAATTCTTACCCAAGGGAGTATCAATGGCAGTCTTCCCACCAACTGACAGGTCTACCATAGCCAATAAAGAAGTTGGAACTTGAACCACTCTAACGCCTCTCATGAACGTAGCGGCAACGTAACCTATCATATCACCAATCACTCCTCCTCCAACCGCCAAAATCACGGTATCTCTAGTACAACCAGAGACCAAGAGGAAGTCTTCCACCTCAGCTTTAGTCTTTCTGGATTTGTTTTCCTCACCGGGGGACACTTGGTAGGTAAGAAGTCTTGAATCAGGACGGTCATGCTCTATTTGCTCCTTTAAGAGTTGGGTCAATCGGGTGTATGGTTTAGTAGCAGCCATATTTTTATCGGTGACAACTACATAGGTTGAAGAGGCCAAATTTTGTACCACTTCACGTACAAGGTGTTCTTGGATCCCGTAGCCCACATGGATGGACTCCCGGCCCAAGATCAGCACTTTTTGGACGCTCATAGCTGTATTGAAGCTGGTATCTGGACTTGATGTGGTTATGAGAGACTCAATTTTTCACTGGGTTCGGTAAATTTTCACCGCACGTGAGGTGACTCACGCCTGAACCGGAGCTGAAATGACAGAACGAGCCTTGTGTAATTTCGATTCTCTTTCTCTTGTACTCTCTTTTATTCTTCTCTTTAAACCTTCTCTCATAACTGTATCTCGTCTAACATTTACATTTTGTTACTTCTATTCTCTTACTTCTACTCTCTTGCGTCAATTCGCCTACTTCTATCTACCTACTACTTTTTTCCTGTCTTCCTTCTAAACTCATCCCCTCCCCTCCCGTCCTCTCAGCACCTTCACGTGACCACATACCCTACTCTCTCTATAACCATACCTACATTGAACCACTGGGTGGGGGCAGAACCACTTAGTGTGAAAGAATAATCCACTAAGTGTGAAAGAATCATCCAATAAGTATTAATGACTAATTCACCTGAGGTCTTTTTACTTTACCTAGAGTTTACCGTGTTTACCAAATTTCCCCTTTCCCCCTTATCAATACCTTGTAGTTATGATCAACAATTATACTTCTCCTAAAATTGTGTTCCGATAACCTTACAAATTAAATCTAAAACTTCACCAATCCTCCTCCTATTAAACTATTCACACTATCTCTTTATTCATACTGATGAATTATGCTTTGAATGTACTCCAAACACTGCTCCCGTGTCCCCTCCGGATGATCGAGCTGCCAAACCACCACTGCATCGTTAACTGGCTTCAACCATGGTCCTGGTTTCCGTCCAAGTTCCTTTTGGAGCACTTTACCATCTACAATAGGCTTAAAGGTCACGTGCACATCCATTAACCCCATCTCTTCTATTGTGTTGATTAACTGTTCATATTTAGTCAATACGACATCAAATGCTTCTAGAGTATTTGTTTTAACAGTTGATTGTTTCTCTGGCAGTGGATAAGACTCAAAATTGTCGAATTCCACCAGCGGTAATAAATCTAAAAAGCATTGCACAGTTAAATTTAAGCTTACAAACGATCCACATTCCATTAAATAAAGACCTAGTTGTGATCGCAGAATGGAATCAGGAGCATTGAAGAATGTTTTGATAACATTGTTTGTCAGCGAAGCCAAACGAATGGCCCGGGTAACTTGTTCGAAGTCGTTTTTACCCATTCTTAGACCTTCTTTCAATATCAAATCTGACACAGAAATGAGACCCATTTTTTTCGCACTAGCTTTGATCTTCATATCACCGTATGGATGAAGAATGATAGATAACCAAAGAAGTTTCTGTAGATGCTTATGATGGAAGATATCCTGGACAATTTTGGGGAACTTGCCAGTCCCATTCTCCATGACTTGAACAAATGTAGGCCAAAATCCAGTGGATATATCCAATTCTTTGACTACCTCTAATTGTAACCCTTTCAATTTTTCCATATCCTCTTGAGGATTAAATTTAGATAATTCTGGACCCAAAGTTCCAAAACTGAATATGCTATCGGTTAATCCTACATAATTTATAAGATGAACTCCATATGCTGGATGTTGACTGGCCAAAGTTTTCTCCAATTCTACCCCAATTCTCTCTCGGGAAATCTTATGTAACAAGGTGGCCCTTATTTCACTATCAGCCATAGATTTCAAAGTTTCCTTCTCTACCGTAAAATTGAATCTGCTGGCAAATCTGATAAGTCTTAAAACTCGTAAAGGATCATCCAAAAAGGTTTGCAAAGGTTGTAAAGGAGTTCTTAAGATCCCATCTTCCAAATCTCTAAGTCCTCTACGGGTAAGATCTTCGACCTTTTCCTGATTTAAATTATAAAACAAGGCATTGAGAGTGGCGTCTCTTCGTAAAGAGTCTTCTTCAGCGGTACCACATTCAATCAATGGTACTCTACTATCACTAGTATACTTTTCCGATCTTAAATTGACAAAATCTACGTCTAAACCAAATAATTTTGTGGTACAGGTCTCTAAATGCTTCGACTTTTCTGGATTCTTTTTGATAGTATGAACCCCTTTAAGTTGCAAATCAGGATGGGTTAAAGAAGCATATTCAAGGAGTTTCCCAGCAAATTCTTCACCCAGAAGGTTATTAATCGCTATATCTAAATCATTGCTTTCATCTCCTAGTAATTTATCTCTAACCCAACCTCCAGTGATCCGAAGTTCGAGTTTTTGATCTTCCAGTTTATTTGAGTTATAATCTCGACAGAACTCGACAAGTAGAGAACTAAGCTTTGCCTCAGTTTCGGTGAGTTTTATGGAGGTGGTAATCTGACGCTTCATGATTTGTCTATAGGCGATTCTGAAGGGATGTCTTAGCGTGGTAGAAAGATGTCCGAGTGTCAAAACCATAGACCTTAAACTGGTCTCTTGTGAAAATTAATATGCCTGTACTGCGATGAGGGCTAAAGTGAGTCGGAAGAGAAGATCAATTATTCACAGGATATTTAGGGCAACTTCAGGGATAATTACACAGGCGGTTACAATCATATATAGTATTTAACATGTGTTCATCTGCTATGTTTGATATATTCAGTTGATAAATTAATTAATTGCTTCAATTACGTCCAATTATCCCATTTGGTATGTCAATCAAGTAGTTCAAGTATCTTTTCCACTCTGAAATATTTTGTGGTGGCAGACCCGGGCAGGAATTTTGTATGTTAAGCCTGCGTAGCGTAATGGTTAACGCGTTTGACTTCTAATCAAAAGATTGCGGGTTCGACTCCCGCCGTGGGTTTATTTGCGGTTTTAGCTCAGTTGGGAGAGCGCCAGACTGAAGAATACTTCGGTCAAGAAATCTGGAGGTCCTGTGTTCGATCCACAGAAATCGCAAGAATTTTCAATTTTTTTTTCGCTCAATTGGACTATATGGAAGCTAGATTTTGGCAGGCGTCTTTAAAATTCTTTGTATATCTCTATCTGGCCTTCTTTTTTCTACTGATTTCAATGCCATTTCGTTTAGCATTCTTTTTTTTTTTTTGTTGCACTTTTACAGCGACTGTTTTATTTGAAGTTTTTTTTATACCGAGGATTTTCCTGAAATACACGGTACCTCATTATCACACTATACTTTAGCAAAGATAGCGCACACAAATTGGAAGACAAACTTTTCGTAGCAAGCATTTCGGAGGTAACCATTAGATCACCCACGAAGGATTGTCCTGAGAATTAATAACTTCTAGTCATCTTCTATCCCTAAATTTTGACCCACCACTCCCTTTTTTGTGTTTAGCATTTCCTAACCTTCCTGTCTTCTCTCTACTCTCTCCACCCAACAGCCTTCTTCCCCCACACAAACTGCCTTTTCTGGCAAGCACTTAGTGTCTCACTCAGTAATATTCCTCACTAAATTGCACCCTACCCTCGCTAATCATCAAAAAAATTACGGTATTTACTTCTAAGCTTTTAAAAAACAAAGCATCCACTAAACTGGCATAAAATAACACACAACTACCCAAAAATTTCCATAATGAACATCGCTGCACTTGCATTACCCTTGCGGCTGCAGAAGACCCCGTCAATAATCCTCAAGCGTCTAGTGTTCACCGATGAACTCGATGATTCAAGACTTGTTTGCCTTTTTCACTCCATACCCAATAGTGAGGATTTGGTAGAATGTACCAGTCTTTCACGAATCCATAACAAAACTTCCAATGTTTCGCCAGAACTAGTATCATATGTTCAACATCCTTCATACGAAGCAAAAGATCCACAAACTCCCCTATTAGTTGTAGCTTCTCCATATCAAAACAAAATAAAGCTCACCGTCTCTATCAGTAGGGAATACTATTCCAACAATTCTGAAAAGAAGGCATTAGTGATCTCAAAGTCTGCCGCCGGTGATGATTCTATAAAAACACTTAAACAAAGCTTAGATCAAGCTTCCTTTATATCTGGAGCTCGTGAATTGTCCAAATTGGCCTTCTCCAGTTTACCGATAGATAATGGCACCGATCAATGGTCTCAGATTGTGATAAATGACACGTTTAATCCAAATAATTATCATGAAAATAGACTCAATATCTTCTTATGGGAAATGGATGTAGATCTGGGGATTCATACTCCTATTTTAGACCTTAAAATATGGATTGGTGGGGAAATAGTAGCACCGATATTACCTCCAGAACCGCCTCGAAATACTCAGGAAGAGTCCGTAATGATGCCTGTTAATAGACTTAAAGATGCCCTTTCTTTCAAATCAGAGGATGGGCCAGAATTCAGACAATCTTTGGCATTTTTCGAAAAAAATTGGCCGCTTTACAAAACTAGCATGGAAGGAATTATAGATAACATCAAACAAGTAGAAAAAATAGCAGAAAGACTTTCATCAACTAAGCATAAGATCTTAGAGCAATTCAAAATTGTGATAAAATTCAATGCTTTCGAGCCTTTACTTACTGAACTCAATTTTGTTAAAGAGTTTTCCAATGCTCTTGATTCGCTTTTCGATCCATTTATACATAAAGTTCACATTGTAAGTAAATTTGTACTTGATATCAAGACATCTTCCAAACTTTTGCATCAACTAAACATGTTGGCCAGTGATGAAAAAGGTAATGCACAATCAGTGGATAGTAATAAAAAGCTTTTTGATAATAATTCGAAAGAATACTACAGTTGGTTGAATAAATACCTATCAAATGAAAAAGAAAGGCCGGAACTGAAATTTTTCACCAAAAGAAAGGCCTTCGAAGAATCGAAACTAGAATATTTAACATTCCTTTATAACTCTACCAACAGTCAATATCATACCCTCATACAAGAAAATTTGTTTAAACTTATTTATGTGAACAAACAATCAAAACTGTGGAGAACAGTATCTGCTGGTTGGAAAACAATCCAACCTGAACAAAAATATCTTTCTTACCTCAAATTAGTATCCCAATATAACTCATCAAGGTTGCTTTTAAGACAACGTTTGCTGGCATCTCATACATTGGAAGAACTCACAGATATCTTAAAAAGTACCAACATATCATCGGATGTCTTTGGGGAAAACGGGAGTACCGCTGCAGTAGATTTCAATGATGCTTCTGTTGAGAATTTACTCCCAGGTCCAAGAAAGAGGTTGCCATCTGGATCGGGTCCAGTGGATGATTTTAAAGATCAGAATTCCGAAATGGAGGGTATTCTTAATACTTTAGGAGGCAAGGGTAAGCAAGGCTGGCATAAAGAATGGGTTGTTTTGAGCAATGGACAATTAAGAGAGTTCTCTGATTGGAGAAAGGGCACTTCTCCTATTAATAAACCTATTGAAATTGCTTTATCGAGCGTTCGCCCTATTGTCAAGGACAAAAGAAAGTTCTGTTTTGAAATCACTTCGTTGGATGCTAAACATGTCTTTCAGGCAGTCAGTGAAAAAGAAAGGGATGATTGGATCAAAGCATTGTATAATGCTGGCCAACATGTCGACACTGAGCGAATTAAAGCTAGCTCAAGTATCTCAAAGAAGAAAAATACGCCTTCTAACTTATTAAAACAACCACCAATTAAAACCAAGTTTGTCAACGTACAAAGTGATTCCGTGTCACCAGTGTCAATAACTGCAAGCATGCATTTATCGACTGTTGATTACTTGAAACAGCTAAGAGAAAATTCCGAAGAAACCAAAAATAACATATGTGCCGATTGTGGCTCCTCAGAAGCAGTCGAATGGATATCACTCAATTTCCTTACAATCTTCTGCCTCAAATGTTCAGGTGTCCACCGAAGTCTTGGATCTAATATATCAAGGATTAGATCATTAAAACTTGATCATTTCAAAGGAGAGCAGGAAATTCTCATAAAATATGCTAATAATGCACGAGCAAATCTGTACTTGGAATACCATGCATCAAAAGGTAACCGGAAAATAACCCCATCAGCAACTGATGAACAAAGGACAGAATTTATTCGCTCAAAGTATCTCAAGTTGCAATATTGTGAGAAGACTGAGCAAGACGTTCTTGATAACAAAATCATCGCCAGTGTTCAAACGATTAACATACCAGACACCGTAAAGTATACCAGCTTACAAGCAGACATCAATATGCAATTGACTATGAATTTAGGAGGTGAAACAGTCAAAATGTCTTTGATTGAATATTCACTTCGTAAATACGTGGAGGTGGCTGAAGAGGACAGCAGAAAATATTTCGTGGTTACTGAGATATTAGTTCTTAATGGTGCAAAGGTGGCAGGTATAAATAATTTGAGAGATGAGATTGGTGTGGTTGCAGAAGCCAAAAAGTACTGGACCGATAGGGTAAATAAGCTACTGGGAGCTTAATGTAAGGTTTGTGTTAAGAAATTTTGATGTTGGCCATTTGTGGAAAATCTGTATAAATAGTTACCACATATATTATCATCCACGCATAACTGGACGTTGTAGCTCAGAGGAATAACATTGATGGATATAACAAGAAGGGCCATCTATTTAATAAGAAAAAGAGACAATCAGAGACACCTATCGATCGTTTAATGCCCCAGTCTAATTACCGTCTTCGAGAATGTATTGGAAAAGGAAATTTTGGTGATGTTTACAAGGCCAAAAACCTGAAGAATGAATTGGTTGCAGTTAAGATAATGGATGTAGACAATAATGAAGACAATCTAGTTTCTTCAATCCAGGAAATACAACTATTGGCTCTGTACAAGAGCAAAAACATCACTCAATTAATTGAATCTTTCGTAGTTGGCTACACATTGTGGATTGTTATGGAGTATTGTGGAGGAGGATCTTGCTCAGATTTGCTAAAATATCATAAAAAGCTTGACGAAGAATCAGTGGCTTATATCATTAACGGTACTCTCAATGGGCTTATGTATCTTCACTCTTGCAATGTTATTCATCGAGATGTGAAAAGTGCTAACATTCTTTTGACCACTAATGCAATTGTAAAATTGGCAGATTTCGGAGTAAGTGGAGAAATGACTTTCACCCACGTTCGAAGGAAAACCTTCGTAGGCACACCATATTGGATGGCACCCGAGGTCATTAAAAAGGGTAAAGGGTACAATGAAATGGCGGATATTTGGTCAGTTGGAATCACCACCATTGAGCTTCTATCTGGATCACCACCTTTGGCAGACCTTGATCCTTTTAAAGCGCTCTTTGATATCCCTAAAGCCAAACCACCCGTTTTAACTGGGGTTAACTACAGTGATAACGCCAAAGACTTTGTAGGTCGCTGTTTACAAATGGAACCCAAAGACCGTCAATCTGCTACTAAATTAATTCAACACAAGTTTTTAAAAGATAAAAAAGGAGGTTTGCTACAAAGATTAATTCACGAGAAGAATCTTTATGATAAAGAGCATAAGACCTCAGCTAAAAAGCCAAAGCATACATCGCCAGAGAAGATGTATGGTCAGCTAGGACAAGGGCAAGCTTTCCAATGGGATTTTAACACACAAAAGAGTTTAAGAATCCAAGAAGATAGTGGACCCATACTGGTCCTGCCAGGTCTTTCCAGTTCAGTTGACATGACCCCTGAAACAAATCCAACATGGGTTCGTACACCTCCGAGAGATGCGGTATATCAAGTCTTTGTTAACGCACTTGAGAGGGTTGAAAAGAGAGCATACAATATTGCTACCAAACAGGCGGTGGCTGAATTCACTACTCATATAGTTAAACTTGAGATGAAGAACCCAGGATTGTGTGAGGCTTTGCTACAAGAGGTAGAGGTACAGGTTGCTAGAAGAGGGACTAAGCAATTTTTTGGCTAAGAATAGATGCAACATAAATATGAAGTAGATAAGAAAAAAAAATGAGAACAATGCAAAAAATAATTTTGACAGGTCTAGACAGTAACAGCAAAAGATCTAAAGAGGGCACTGAGACAACATCAAAAGGGTATACGTTAAAGTGAAAAATGGTAAGTTGTTGCAACCTCAAAATGTATAATTACGAACATGCTCATCTCGTGCCCCATCGTGATCTTTATTTAAATTGCACCGTTATTTGGCACTTAGCTACCCCGCTCACGTGGACATCTTGGATATGTCTTGTCATCCTATCTCTTAGTAACTATGCCAACACTTACGAGTCAGTATTGTGACTTCACGCTGTGACTCCGCAAGTCGTTCGCTTCTCTCCATTTAGCTACATGTATCGACATCTAGTGCTAGCAGTTCCATAGTATCCAACTTTCTCTTCGAAGTGGATGACTACACCCTAGAGTGTATATACTCTACGCTTCTCCGTTCGATATCCTTTGAGGCCCTCTCCCAAAGTCAAGTATGTAAATACACATGAGAACATTATTATGAGTAATAGAAAATAAGACGTTAGATGTACACAGTGGGAAATTACCAGTGATGCATTTTGAATGGAATATAATAGAAACATTACGTAGAGTTGTCTACACGAACAGGTAGAACAAAGGGCAGCAAGCAAAGTGTTCAGAAAGATAAACGCGTAAACAACCAATTTCCCTTATTGTTTGAGCAAAGTATGTATGAGTTTCAAGGTTCACGACTTGACACTATGTTTTGGTTGCAGGAAACGCGGTGGGAAACGGAGATATGGTGATGATTCCGCGTGGTTTCATCGTATGGAAGAGGGCCACAGGAGAACATACGAAGGGTTCCAGTGCGATATGAATGGAAGCGGCGGAAGCATGGTAAATTTCCAACTACTTTATCTGTCGCAATGGCGTACCACGGTCGAGGAGCTATATATCGGTGTATTTCGACGATGGCATAATTATCCGTTCATACAATAAAAGGGTTCCACGTTGTTGAGGTGAGACGCGAAGTATCCGTAAATAATAGCCGGATACGGAAAGATCAGGGACATTTTAGACAGAAGGAATCAGCAAAAAATATACACCTGAAAGTAGAAATGGTGGTGGAATTGGTGGTGGAACATAAAAGGAAAAGCAAAACAGTTCCGATGTTGTTCCAGACTACATCATTAAGGTGTATAAAAACCCTACTGAAACATGCAAAATTGTCGGATTTGCACCGACATGAACCATATGCGGGCCAAACCTTCTTTAGCATTGGGGAACAGAAGGCGAGAATAGCCATTTGTAGCACAATAAATTCGTACCTTTGCTTTACCAGAGCCAACCGTAAAGACCAGAAGGCGATCTCGAGGCAAGAACTTGCATTTTCATTTCATATAAACCCTTGATCCAGAGCCGCAATATTTGATTCGAGATCCCAAGTTGAAACTTATCGATTTGACCTGGTTCGTAATACAAATTTATTGAGTGAGTGTGTGTAAAATAGAGTAAATAAATGGGTCTACAAAGCCATTAATGGCATAATGAATTGGTACTCAATGATAATAAGTAGATTCTGCCCAGTATAACCGACGATTTGAGAGGGTAGAGGGAATTCATCAATAATCGAAGGCTTACATATTATATAGTAGACAGATCTAGCAATGTAAAAGTCAATCTTCCCCTTTTATCCACTATCTTTGTTTAAAATTTAAACCTTCGTATATCTGCTACATTATTTACGATGTCCCACATCAATTACCATTAATATCGAATCATTAATAATCAAATCAACACCGATTGTTTGTACCATCTGTTACATATTTGATCCATTCCTGACAATTTTTCTACCATCTCTTACATATCTCATCCTCCTATATGATTTCTTCCATCAAATAATTCATCTCTGGCCCGATCCATCCCTACCCCTCCGGGCCTCCAACCACCTCATCATGGTCTCTGCTGCATAACATTGCCCTTCTCTGCTTTTCCCTCTATGGCCCTTCGGAAAAAAAAAAGCGCGAATGCGCGTTTTTGTAGTCGCGGTTTTTGGTTGCAGCAAACAGGAAGCTTATAACAAAAATATTGCTTGATTCTTCTCTAGAAACCGTTCATTAGTCCGGTAAATCCCCTTGAATTCAGGTGTTAAGCAGCAGCAAATCTGTCGGATCGTCAACATTAGTTATCTATTACGTCCATACCACCCTATACTTTGACCACATTTTTCCACTGATATACTAGCCGCTGTTTTTCCCCTCTCCAACTCCGTTCAATAATACGTGAATCAAAATCTCAGACACGCTATAATCACCTTTTACCTTTAGTCGATACTGAATCCGCTACCAGTCAAGAAACGTCATACCTCAAGCAACTAGATCTCAGCTGACCTGGATCCCACTTATATCCTAGCTTATAGATCAACACATTGACCTAATTGTTCCCCATCTGGAACAACTCTTTTTTGGCCTCTCAAGCCCCCCCCCCCCCCCCACATTCGTTTCGTGTTTCCATCACCCTTCATCAATAAAAACTTCCATAATCATGTCAGAATCACCCCGTAAGTCTGATATCATCACCGTCTCAGCTCCTCCACAGACACCTCGCAATAACGCCCTGAAGACTACCACTGAAACCCCTTCATTTAGCTTTGGATTGGGTTTCCTGCCAAGCTTTCTGTTTGGATCTCCAAGAAATGGTGGATTTATGTCCTCATTTTCACCTCAAAGCTTCTTCCAAGCTTCAACATCTCTGATTAAGGACATAATGCGTAAAAAGGATGAATTGGATCCAGTTTCATCCAATAATAACGTGTTCAATACCTTTACACCACCTCATTCACAAAAATTGACATCGAAATTTCTTGACTCCATGTCCTCTTCCTCTAAAAAGAGCACCACTTCTCGTCTGAATGATGTAGTAGATACTACCAATGCCACCGATAATGAAGTGGACATCTGGCTGTTGGGTTACGACAATAATCACACAACCTTGACATCAATATATGAGGAGAACTCCCCGGGTACCGTCATCAAAAAGGAGCCAGGGGACTTTTTAACTCCCAACAAGTTATTCTTGAAGAAAGATGATCTCTCAAAGTCTTTTACCTCAGATTCCCACAAGCTTGAAGAGCCTCAGTCTCCTAACGCAAAGAGAAGAAAGATTGTAACCGAAAAGGCAATTGGTGAGTTGAAAAATGATGAGATTATCACTGAATCATCAGTATCTTCTTCTGATCGTGTAGCACTTCAAGCAGAAACGGTAGCTTCACCCAGGCGCCGAAAATTGGACTCGTCTCGTAGAATCAACTCATGGACAGCTGAACTTAGCAATGCCTTACTTTCTCTGTACCATAAGTACAATAAATGGCGTGAAAATCAACCACTGCAATCACCGATGGTACAATCTAGTAGCATTTACGATGTCTTGGCTAAAATGCTTTTCAAGAAGACTCAAATTGAAAAGTCTCCTGAAGACATCGAAATGCAATTAGCAATCTTACAAAGAGGTGAAGAAGATCTGATCCATGGAGACGTAAGCAACGATCTGCGACCGATTTCAAAATCAGAAGCCCTTCATAAATCGCTTTCGTCATCACCATTTGGACCAGAAGACGGGGAAGAAGATCGTAATAATGTTAAAGTTTCAGTTCTGCAAAAGACCAATCAAAATATAAAATCATGCCCAAGATATAAAATCGAGCCACTCGAACTCTCTCTTCAACATATCAATGGCAATGACGTCCACACTTTCACCAAATTTGATTCAAAGAGTGACAATGTTTCCAGAAACAATGCCATCAGCATCGAGGATTTCAGTGACAATTTTAATCACAATTTTCAAGAAGATTTAAAGCCCATTCTTGCTCTGGTGCAACAAAATGGGGCCACAATTTGGACAGTGGCACATCTGCTTAGTACCATGAGAGATGTGTCAAGCATAACCCCTGCATCATATATGCTGCCATTCACTTCTACCCCGATCAATAAGCACGTCAACCTCGATGTCGGCGAATTTAAAGCGTTTATGAAATTGAGATTATCTGGTAGAAAAGAAGATATCGATGGTTCATACCCCATGATGCTTAATTGGAAGTGTAACACTAGAATTTATAAAGATGACCGGATTGTGTACAATGTTGACGAATCCATTAATGGGTATGGCACTGGTGATAAGGAGTATGAGTTACAAATGCCCTTTTTGAAAAATTTCTGGTCGGGGTACTTGACATATTTGACTGCTGCTGGCGATGGTCTGTCTGTTTCAAACTTAACTATCCTTCAAACAATTCATGATCCCAATGAATCAAATTCACCCCCATGGACATATTGTCTCATTCATACCTTCAATGCTACTGAAGGTTCTGGGAATGCTGTTTTCCAAGAGTTCAAATTGAACAATACTTCCACAGGCAACAACCTCACAGCTCTGGTTTCAGGCTCAATAAAGGGATATGATTTCGAAGATGATAATGCTACTGAGATCGCAAATTCTTCACCATGTAAAACTATTTCTCCCTCCAAAAGTGAAGTCATTGTGGCAACGAACCTTAAAATTGACGCTAGTCGTGCCAATACACTAGTCGGGCTGGGCCCGTCAAGTGCACCGATTTATAATGCCAATTTACTTCATAGACAGAATCACGGGGTGTTGAAGATGAAGGATGGAGTGAAGACGCAAAGAAGAAAAAGCTCTAATCTGACACACTCTTCGGTGAGTCAAGTAGACCAAATGCAACTGCAAATTCCTCAGGTCATACCTCAGGAACAGAACTTGAATAATCAACTTAGTCACCATTTCCAACAAGCAGCTTCCGCATTCCAAAATCAACTTCAGATGCAAATGGAAAACATTGGTAACACCAACAACGTGCAAATGCCACGGGCTCCGGTTGAGCATCCACCTCATCCAATGCTTACGGCATCACAATCAACTGGGAACATTCACCATTTCATTCAGCAGCAACAACGGGCAAAATCTATTAATTTTGGTATTCTGCCAGAACTCCCCAAAGGAAATTTTACTGGGGTACCACCCATGAACAGACAAGGCGTGTATAATACACCAGTTCTGGTTGCAGCTGGAACTCCAGATTTGGTTATGAATTCACAGGCTACTATGGGAGCACAACAGCAGACAGGTCATCACCACAGTGTAGGAAGTGCAGATAATTTCAACCAGTTTGCAATCCCAGGGAAGCAACAGACTATCAGTCCAACTTCTGGACAGTTGGCTGCTCCAGGGCAACACCAATTTCAGATGTTAGCAGGAAACTCTATGCCACCACAGCAACAGATGCATCAAATGCCTCGTCAAATACAGCCTCAGCAACAGCCTCAGCAGCAACAGCCTCAACAGATGCCTGTTTCTCAAATACCTGTATCCCAGATGCCTGTTAACCAGATGCCTGTCAACCGAATGCCTGTTAACCAGATGCCTGTCAATCAGATGCATGTCAATCAGTTGCCTGTCAACCAGATGTCAGTTAACCAGCAGATGCAACATCAAGCCCCACCAATGCAGCCCCTGCAACCAATGCAACAGCATCAGGAAATGCAGGTGCAATTAGAACAGCAGCTTCACCAGCAACAGGGACAACAGCATCAACAACAGCAAGACCTGATGACGACACCTGGAGGTCGAACTACGTTATCCATTCATCAAAGAGTCCAAAGTCAAGCTCTGACACAACAAGAACAAATCTTCTTAATTAAGCAGCAGCAAATGCAACAACTCCAACAACGTCAGCAGAGACAGCTACAGGAACAACCTCCTCAGCATCAATTCCAGCACCAGGTTTTCCACCAGCCTGCTCTGACACAGCAACAAATGCCACCAGTTGTTCGGTACCAGTTTGAGCTGGATCGTAGAGAACAAAAGCCACGAGAGATCACCTTCTGTCCAATTGTAGAATACGATCCCTCTTCAAATCCAGATGCGCAATGCAGTTCAAGTCAGTCAAAATCGGCCCAAGAGGGCACCCTCCGGTTTCCTACGAACACTCAAGTGAGCATGTATAAGCCAAAAAAGAAGTAATTGTACATTAATGCATACGATATAAAATGATGTAGGCAAGATATTTAAGGAAGGAAGTAGAGAAGAGGGTGTTAAGTGGAGGGTGTTAGATAAGATGGCTTTAGAAAAAGATACATAAAATTAAATAGATATATAAACAGATGCATCTATAAGCGGACTGTAGTTCGTAGTAGTCGAACATGTTGTTAATATTATACATCATAGAGACAGTTGGTGGAGAACATAACGCAATAAAAGGCACATCACAATAACAACCGGGGAAGACAGTGATCATAAGACAAAGCGTGACGAATAAACAGGCCAAAACATGATCATTATCCCCTTATCTTTACACTCTTAGCACCGTCCCACCTATCACTTATTCTATCACTCTTGGCATCGTCCTACCCTATCTCTTTCTGTATCCCTCTCTTTTTCTATGTCTCTCTTCTTTCGATCGCACGCTATTTTGATTACATTTTAGCGTGTTTTTGTTGACATTTCACGAATTTTAGAGGGACGCGATTTTGATTTCAAGGCTGCCATTGAAGAATCAGTCCTTGTTGTCTTCATTCTATATACTCAAGAAACCATGGGTGTGAATGGGTTGCTCCAGATGGTTAAAGAGATTCAACAGCCAGTGAATCTTCTGAAATATAAGGGTAAAACTTTAGCAGTCGATACCTATGGCTGGCTCCATAGAGGCCTCATCTCTTGCGCACAAGAGCTTTGTCAAGATGTGCCCACCAAAAAGTACATCAACTCGGTAATGAAAAAAGTTGATATGCTCCGGTATTTTGGAGTGGAGCCTTACTTGGTATTTGACGGCTCTTATCTCCCTACAAAGGCAGATACTGCGTTAGAACGTCGTAAGAAAAGACAAGAAGCCCAGGCCAAGGCTGACTTATATACTAAACAAGGGAAACGTAGTTTGGCATTTAAAGAATTTATGAAAGCCGCTTCAGTAACTCCTGAGATGGCGAAAAGTATCATGGTAGAACTTGATTTACGTAAAGTCAAGTATGTGGTAGCTCCATACGAAGCAGATCCACAGATGGTGTATCTTGAAGCCATAGGAGCTGTAGACGGAATAATCCTGGAGGATTCCGATTTACTTGTATTTGGCTGTCAAACCCTTATCACAAAACTCAATGATTTTGGTGATTGTGTAGAAATTTCCCGTTCAGATTTCGATAAGGTGTCAAAAATCCGTTCTTTGGGGTCAATAACTCAAGAGCAACTCAGACTGGTAGCCATCTTATCGGGGTGTGATTACACCAAGGGAGTTCCAGGAATTGGTCTCATAACTGCTTTTCTGTTGATTTCAAAATATAACCACTTTGATAGAGTGATTAACTATTTGAAAAATGAGGGGAAACCGGTGACTTGTGAGTATGAAGAGGAAGCCCATAGAGCTGACATAGCCTTCCAGTATCAAAAAGTATTCAATCCAATTGAACAAAAAGTCACTACTCTCAATCAAGAGCCGCTACAATGTGATAGAGATTTTTATGATAGCTGCTGTGGTGCAACTCTTGAACATACTCTTCACGTAAATATTTGTAGGGGACGTATCCATCCGAACACTCATGCTCCTTTGATTGCCCGAGAAATGAGCTTAGGTATCACCAAAAGTGCTTCGGTAAATCAAAGACCTCCAGCTGAACCTCAAGTTGCCAGTAGAAGTCGTAGTAACCCTCAACGGGGAATAGAAAGTTTTTTCAATACTAGGGTAAAGCAATCAATCAGTGCCGAGAATGCTGCAAGGGTGCCACTCCAGTCTAAAGACATGAATATCCCAACTTCAAGGAAAGTAACCACAGGAAAAGTAATGTCTCCTAATTCTAAAAAGATCAAGGCTTTCGCTGGTAAACACTACGACACCACTACGAAGTTGGAATTAAAAGGGGCTACCAAATTGGAGGCAACAGAACCAAAGATAGAAACCATTGAGCATAAGGAGATCACGATGACAATAAAGAACAACATGGTCGGTAGGAAAGTCCCTAATTGGGATATCTCTGGTGATCTGGATGTTCCTGATGATATGTCCTCTTCTCCTGTAAAACAATGTGTAGTGGAAAGAGCTCCTGTTTTCAAACATGAACCGATTATCCAGGATGAAGAGGAGGTCCTTGATGAATCACCAGTCAGGAAACGGGAGTTTTCCCTATTGGCCCAATCACTTCACGAGCGATTTCTGATGAAGAAAGGTGCCAAATTGATGAGAGTAGAAAAGAAATCTGTGCTGGAGGTTAGTGCCAGTCAATCCTTACAAAGAAAAGAGAAGAAAGTAGTGATAGAAGAAGAGCCACAAAATACCCATACACCAATTCTGGAGTCCGTGGCACGGGTTCAAATTCGGCTGGGACTCCACCAATTTGCATTTAGAGGATAATCGAGAGGTAATAGATATTAAATATAGAGTTAAATAGACAGATAAACATTCTCAAACAGGTACGATAATGAACCCAAATTAAGACAAGTACATCGAATCAAATGATAATATTACAGTTTTATTCTATATTCTATGGTTTCTGCTATTGATTCGTATGCTCCTTGTTAAAATATATGCTCTTCAACTCTTTAAACTATCCATTACAACCCACGCAATTGACAGCTACAAATGACCAATCTGGTCAATGTATCATGATCAAGAGGAACCTGAGCATCATTCAATTTGTACAACTTCTTTACCTTTTGAAGGTCTACTTTTGACAACAAGAAATCGTCAGTAAGATTGATAGGATCAGATTGTAAAAGCTCATTCAATTTTGATTCAATAGAGTGTTCAGAGACCTCGTCACCATCTTCATCATCACTCGAAACAACTTTTATTGCGATTATATTAGGACAAGCAGGGTCCACCCCGAAACGCTTCAAAGCGTCCATTATGTTGTTTACCGGCAGCAAATTAAAGATTATCTCAGTATTCAAGGTTTTAGCTTTCATTGTACCATCAGCACGATTGTCTAAAGCACGATAAATACTACTACGAAGGTGTTCAAGTGAAACTATATGTTGAGTGTTAAGAAAGCAGTAATCATAATTTGGGTCTGCAGCAATGAGGCCAGATTTCACCCGTTCAAGCTTTTCAGGCAGCAATTTTTCAAAGCAAAATGCATATACCTTGTCCAGGTATTGAGGGAATGTCAACAACATTGGACAAGTTATGTTTTAATCCCAGTTAACCCTCTTTGAACTCTCCGTAGTCTTGATCCACTTGAGCCTTTTCTTTTTTTTCTCTCTTTAAGATCATAGTAAACTCATTATTTGAAAAATACTGCATAAATCTGTGATAGAGTGTTTCTTAAATAGCATTAAGAACTGGCTTAAGGGCCCAATAACTGCCATAAAAATGGAGCCTATAGATACAGAGACATTGTTGCAGGCAGCTCAAAATCTCTTTGACCCCACGAACCCTCCAGAACCTTTAATACCCCCCCAAGATACATCGATTTCTCCACAATATCCCGAAGTACTTCTCCAGACAACCAAACATGGAAACAGAGATTATAACGCCTTCCAACAATATGATAAACAATTTGTGACAGAGCCAGGATTACAAATAATGCGTTGGGATTTCAAATCACGGATATATCAGAGACTGAGTCTGGTTGTCAATGCATGGATAGTCGCTGAAGGAAGAAGTAATAATCTGGCCAAACTCTCCGACAAGCAACGGGAGAATGCTGGCTTTAATGGGTCCCAACAAAGGGAAAGGATATCAGCAGCTAATGCATTATTTACCTGGAGCTCCAGTGAGGCATATGTTCGAGAAAAGCGGCGTCAATTGAACGAAAGAAAGGCAAAAGATGCTAAAAGAGGTCCTTCGAATGGTCTTCTTCTTCTTCAAGCCAATACTGACACTACTACAGTTGCCGATACAACTAAGAGAGAAACGTCGTCGAAAGATGATGCAACGAAAGGCGTTATTGCTTTGGAAACTACCTCAAAATCACCAACCCCACAGAAAATTGTAGAACCAATGATGGCCAAGTTAAATAGGGTCATAGAAATAGAATCCAATCGATTCGTACATCTTAGAATAGCAGAGATCAAAGAGCATCATAACCAGGAAATACACAAGCAAATCAGTGATCGGAAACGACGCGATCACGAGGATTATCTTCATAGGATCAAGCTCAAGGAAGAAGAGTATGATCGAAGAATGCAGAGCATAGGTGCCCCTAAGCAGGGCTTTTTTAACACCCTCTTCGGGTTACAGAATAAGGAATTGGAATATAAGGGTGGTAAGGTTGAAAAGGTGGAAAAGTCTGATAAAATTGATAAAAAACGGTTCCTGTTTTTGCCAGTTCGGAAAGATAAGGACAAAGAAGGGTTATTTGAACCCCAGAATGAAACACAAACTGAGATGGAAGGTCCAGATCCAATGGTGAACAAAATTAATTCAATTCATACCGATGGTAGTACCACAGATTTGAAACCTGAAGCAGGATTGATGTCACAGTCTAGATCGGTTGGGATTAACGACCAAATTGATACCCATCAGGAGCCAGAGCTTCGTACGAAACATAACGTATTTCAACAAGTTGAAGGCATTAGCGGTTCAAATTCACCTTCTACACCAATATCGCAAACATTTTCTAGTGGAATATTGACTCCCAAAAAGAAAGATAGTCCAATGAAGATGGAGATTCCAAAAAGGACCGATGATACAACTAACTCTAATGTAGCAGATATTGTAGCCGACATCTTGGAACCCAAGAAACCAATTCAACGTGGAAATGGACAGCATGGAGCTGTGAATGATAGCCAGCATCTGAAGAGTGCCTTTATGCCACTTGAATCATTAAAAGAGAGAAAAAAAGACGACCAGTCGGATGATTTTGGAGATTTTAGCAGTTTCGAGCCAGTTGCAACCACTAGTCCAAAGAGGAATCACAGATTCATTCCACTTCAAGATAAATCGTTGATTGACATGGATGAGTCCAACGCAAACGATATAGATCTTCTTCTGATATAGGCATAATATTACAGCATAACTGAACGGTGTAGAGAGATAGAGATATAATATGCCAATGAGTATAGGTTTGAAGTAATAGAAATGTATAGAATTGTGGCGGGATAGATGATGTGCTTAATTAAGACATTATTGTCGTCGCTAACTCTTCTCGTTTATCGGACCTTATAGATTTTATCGTCTGTTTATTCACCCAATACTTTGAGTTGGCAAATCCTTCTATCATTTCTACATTAAATCCTTCTTCTTCAGCAATTAATAAATGATATTAGTTCAGATGATCAAACTAACTTCATCATTCTACTTCACTTCTATGATCAGTCTACTTCATTTCTACATCCTTCTACTTCAATTCTATCATCATTCTACTTCACTTCTATATTACCGTTCCCCATACACCCCAACTCCAAATTCTATGCAGTGACCTCTATCTTGACCTCCATCTCTTTCATCTCAGCATGCTTCTTCTTTTCACTCTTCTCCTGTTCCACAAAACATCCCAACCCCATAAATGCCTCGTCCAATGCTCTTTCGAAAACCTGTTCTAATCTCCACCCAGCACTTAAATACTCCTTATTTTCAGCCAATTTTGCCACAAACGGATCATCGTAAGATTTTCTCTCTGCATCCTTTCCTGCAGTGTCTGCAGAGAGTAATGTATAATGCTTATGTATCTCTCGATCACCTTTGAAAGGAGTAAATGGGGTCATAGCTGGCTCCAATGATCCGTCAGCACCATTGGTAGCTTTATTGAGTGGGTTAGACGATTGGAATTGCTGATCCAATTGGTTCGAAAGTTGTTGAAACTGTCTCTTTCTAAGATTAGATCTCTTTAATAATTGTGAATTGGTTTGTTGAATAAGTTCATCTGAAGTAGCAACAGGGTTTGATGCCAATCGATCTAAAAGAACTTGTTTCTGTTGCTTTTGATACTCCAAGTCTTCTACTTCCATTTGCTTTTGTATTCTTAATTTTTCATGCTTTAACTGAGCAATCAGTTCTTGATATTTATCGAAATCGGCATTCTTTTGTGATTCTCTCATTGCCTTTTCTAAAATCTCTACTTTATGTTCTCCTTCATAATCATTAAGCTCCTTATTGGTCTTTTCTACATCGATATCATGAGTAAGATTGAACACGATCTCTTCAATGTGCTCCAAATAAGCATTAAACCCTTTTAGATCATCAAAATCTTCTTCAGTTTTATTGAAAATTCCACTAACTCGTTTTCTTATATCTACTTCTCTTTCAATTGCCAAATCTTCGAATACTTGTTTCTTAAACTTATTCTTACGTAAAGTCTTACCACATTTAGGATATGGACATGGAGCAGGTCCCAATGAAAAAATTCGATCAACACAAGATTCACAAATTTTGTGGTAGCATTCTGGATTAATAAGGAACACCATATTAGGTGATAGATACCGATCAGTTTTACAAATGGGACACATGTCCTTAGCTAAATCAGCTGGAATTTGTTAGTAACAGTGGGGTTTTTATGAATAATATCTCTTATTGGTCATGACCAGATCGATATTTTACCGGTGATATATCTACATACCCTCCATATTCATTGTAGTAATGGGAGATGATGATGTTAAATTTAAGTTAAGTTGGAGTTTCGATCGATTTAATATGATTTCTGGCACGTGATCCATGCTTGCTGTGGTGAACAGAGGAGAGGGGAAGGCGCTATTGAAGAGGCAATACTGAGATGAAATGATATCATCGGCCCCTTTGCAAAGATGATGGGGTACTTTTGGTTTCTTGTGTTTATTATCTTTACTCCAGCTAGAATTCTTCATGGAATTGCGGAGTCTAAATTGATTTATCGCTGTAGTAAGGATATAGTGGCAGGCCCACATTCCGATTTTAGAGTCATTGGACCGTGCATTCTCTAATATGTTCCGTATGGAGGAATTAACAGGTACAACGAAGGAAAAGGATATAGTTAATCAATGGGTACATCACAATATCTTGAGGGTAGAGAATTAACAAAGGATTTATACGGGGCTGGTAAGGAACGTTTGAAGGTCACAGAAGTGGCACATTAGAGCATATTAAAGCATATTAGAGCACATAATGGTATGCTATCTTATGCTTGATACATAAAAATAAATGGGACCAAAATTATCAGTAGTTGTTTCTCCCGCTTGTACACTGTGGTTTAACCATGTTGAAGAGACCATTTCAAGAATATTGCTAGACACTAGACCATTGCTAGACAATTACTAGGTTTGTTGTAAAAATAGGTAGCCACACTCCTCAGCACACAGAGAAACCCGGAAGAGAGTTGGGCTGACCAGAAATGCGTTGGCATGAAGCCAGGAAAGCCGTTCCTTTGTTAATATTCTCCATCCTAGCCTATGGTGACTACGCCATCTTGTATCGGCTCGCCTACAAAGAGATATACACATTCCATTCTCATGGGGTGGCAGTGTCTCTATGGGTTTTACTAGGAATTCTACAGCTACTAATGCTTTGTTACTACGGACTAGTTTTTTGGGCTGGTCCCGGTAAGTTGCCCCGTATAGGCCTCTTTGATATCCATCAGGGCCCGCTCCCAGAATACTTTTTCTGCGATAGTGGAGGATTCCCGGCTTATTGCCAATATTGTAAATCGATTGTAGTACCACGAAGCAAGCATTCGTATTCATATTCTCGATGTGTCCCCAAATTTGACCATTTTTGCATGTGGATAGGTACAGATATTGGCCGTGATAATTATCGATACTTTCTTAAATTCACCTGGTACGTTTTGTGGATATTCTTGTTGCTGCTTATATATCTCATTCGTTATACTCGGGCCAATATCAATCGTGGAATCGATCACAACTTCATTGTAGCATATATCCTTTTTGGGTTCTGGTCCATATTCTTACTCTCACTTTTAGCATCACACGTGCTATACATTTACACTAATCAAACCATGTATGAAGATATTTTACGAAAGAGAGGAAGGAAGCGGCATTTAATAGAATCTAAAGGTTCCAATAAAAAGGAAGCAACCACTTTTGCACCAGAGAAACGATACATCAATATAAAACATGGCGACAGCCGTGCCGTGGTAGAAGCTCCATATGGTATGTATCCATTTCAAACATCTTTCAAACAAACATGGACAAATATTTGGTTACGAGGTAACGGTACTGGGCTTTCAACTGCAAGTAATGTTGTTGGATGGGGTTCGTTTGCCGTGAGTATTGTTATTTTTTGCATACCATTTGCTGAATTTATTCCCAAAGGCGCCAAGAACATCATCAACACCAGTGCTGTAGAAGATGGACTTGATGAATCTGACATCAATCTACCCCAGAAAGGAGATGTAAACTATGAAAAATGGGCTGCAACCAGACAAGCAAATGTTGATCTCTATCAATTGCTTTGTGAAGATTTGGGCAGTCTGTTTAGTAAGTGGGTAGATCAACTGCTACAAGACAAGAGATGGTGGTATCCTGTTTACATGCAGCCGGAGCCGGACGTCTTGGGGATTCCAAAAAATACAGAGGTCGGATAAATAAGAGATGTTAAATGTATTACTTAATCAAACTAGACTTAAAGAATACTACTTAATTACTTTAACAGAGTTCAACAAAACTACTTAATTACTTTAACAAAGTTCAACAAAACTACTTAATTACTTTATCGCTGTAAATATCTACACCTTGACTATAGAATTTTAAATTATCCAGGGGAAAGGGTTTGGTAAATTTTTTGCAGCACTTTTTGCCTCTTGTGAAATTTGTTATAAATTTTGTATATCTCGCAGAAATTTTGAAATTTTGGTGTTGCTGCAAATAAGCAAATTTGGTTTTCATTTTTCCTGATTACTAGTTAAAAACCATGGATTTGATAGGGGATATCGTTGAACGAGAGCCCGTGGCCCCCACCCCGCCGTCTGTAACCAAACCTGTACAATCTAGTGGGTTCCCTAAACTTCCAGCTTCAAAAGAATCCAGATGGCGCCAGAAGAGGAACCTCAAACCTAATGCTAGACTGGTTCAACCTCTTCCCGTGACCACGAAAAACTTATCTGAGTCAGAAAAGATTCACCAGGAGAATCTAGATAAGATTAAAGGAATGACAGAGGGAGAAATTCAGGCTGAAAGAGATGAATTACTCAATTCTTTAGACCCAAAATTGGTACAAAGCTTGCTTAAAAGAATTGAAAAAAGACAAGATCACGATCACGACCACGCTGACGGTCATGAAGATGAAAATAATGGTTGGATTGGTGGTGACCGAGAAGGGAAGCTCAGTTTACCATCTTTAGACGAAAAGGACGTTGATTTGGCTTTGGGGATTAAAACTTTAACTACTGGCCCTGTGCCTAAAGTTTATGAACCAGAACTGAAGCCGTTCGAATTAGAGGAAAGGAGAGCGGCCTCTCTGGAGAATGTAAAAAAGGTCCGATTTGATGAGTTAGCTTCGGTAGCATACGAAGATGTGGCTGACAGAGTTGATTTAGAATCAGATGGCTGGGAGGATGTAGAAAACGTCAACGAGATGGTTCCAGGTGAAGAACAAATTGCGGACGATGATTACCAGTTAGTACAAGAACGAGAACGTGAAGCCGGAGTACATTTCTCCAAGCCCAGAGAACACGAATTGGACCTAGATGATCCAGAATTCTACGACAAGTTGCATGAAAAATATTATCCTGACTTACCAAAGGAAACCAGTAAGCTTTCGTGGATGACCACTCCAGTACCAACGACTGTTCCTACGGAATATGAATCGATAGCCGATTTACGGTTTGATTTCAAGGGGAATATCGTAAAACTTGATGAGAAGTCTGTAGAGGAAGTTAAAACATACATCGGACTTCATCATCATGCAGAAAACCCGCAATTGGCGGGATATACCCTTCCAGAATTAGCACATCTTTCAAGATCGGTGGTTCCAAGTCAGAGGTGCATTGCCATTCAAGTTTTAGGAAGAATTCTACACAAGTTGGGGCTCCATAAGTATGATGTAGCACCAGCGGCCGTAGAAGACGAAGATGAAGAGGAGCAAGAAGAAGCTGGATTTGAACCGTTAATGTGGGATATTATAGAACAGCTCCGAATTATAGAAACACTTACGGAAGCTTCAGATGAGAAATTGACGAGGAATCTTTCGGTGCGTAGCTATGCTATAGAGGCATTGTGGTTATGGAACAAAGGTAAAGATGAAAAGAAGGACAAAAAGGACAAAAAGGACGCAAAGGGTGAAGAACTTAAATAAACTCACAGTGTACATAAGAAAGTTGAGAAGTTAATTATAAATTATAATGACCTGATTGTAGTGGAGGTCATCAAAATGTAGGTTTCAGTAGGGATCAGTGTGAATAATAAACTGATGCCAAATGATTTATGAACCAGCAAAATGAATAACTCAAATTGCTAATTCATAGACAAAGTGTACCTAATAGATGAACCTAAATACTAGGAACACAGGGCACGGGATGTCGAAGAAAGTAGACCAAAGTTGATTTTTGCACATAGACACATTGGGACGGAGTTTCCTGAAGGACGTCGTGAGACGAACCGAACCAACTTAAGTTGTGCAACTGACTACATCAATTTGACGAGATGTGTATTAAAGTGAAAAATTTGTCCTCACAGAAAGATTTCATACAAGATGAGAAGAATGAGAAGAAAGGGAAGAAAGGCATTTTAGAGGGAAAAATGAGGGAAAGATGAGAAAAAGAAGGGAAAGATGAGGGGAATAGGGGAAAAATCAGTGACAGGCAAAAAATGGGGGACACATTGAATGGACACACCAGGTACGAGGACAGTAAGGGATAATATGAATGGTAACTACTATCCAGAGATCAAAGGGTGATACAAGGTATCTAATTAGCACCATCAGTCGTTGAATTTGTATCTATAAGGAAATTTTTGTGACCTAAACTAATCCCCTACATTTGTAAATCAGCCGTTCAAAATATATTCATATCTAATATCAGGCAGCCCCCATATCCAGAGACGGGTCACTGCAGAAGTATACTCAAAGGGGGTCCCATCAGAGAGTTTGATAGTTGCCGTGAATTCTACTAACCTAGTGAGTAGAGCCATAGTCATCAGTCCTGTGGTTGTGACCATCCCCACCCAATCTAGCATAAGTTTCACGGTATGGGTACATCAGAATGATATAGTAACAATGTAATAAGCCAGGAACAAAACCCAAAAGACAAAGAACAATGTTAATGAGGAAATCAGCCGAGAAAAATCCTCTCTTAATAAGGACAGGGATGGGTGGGATGAAAAACCCAATGAATACCATAAACCAATCTTTAGCGTGCATTTTGGGAAAGTGTCAATGTGGGTGATAAGATCCTAATGTGACAAAATATCCTTCCCCAGGATTTACCCTCTATAAATATAGCGCCGATTCCGCCGGTGGCGATAAAATTGCTACTGATAGGGAAAGTTTGCGCGGTAATTTTTGAGGCTATCGGGCTGCCGGTGCAGACATGCACTAAAATTTTCGATGCATTGAACAAATAATGAAGTTATTCGAAGGCGGGTATTCAGTAAATGTTCAAGTCGATGTATTTCATTGCCTCCTAGGTTCTTGTGGGATTATTGCAAGTTGCTTTGGTGGAATTCTAGTTCTCATTGCCGTAGAAATTTCACTACATGACTAATTAAGGCTAAGCTTTTTGCAGGGCTTCGCAATGGCTTCACTATTGTAAAAGAGAAATGGAGATGAATTACGGGAAACCAGAATTTGCCATGAACGGCGATAGATGATTAATTAGAGCAGTAGAGGTTCTATGATATTTATGATGCAGATGTCGTGCAAGAGGACAAACCACGAAAGTAATGTGGTATCAACGGCTTACAATATGAGTTGCTAGTATATGACCTCTACATTCTACAATCCCCATGCTTCCCTCATATCTCCCCCTCTCCTTTTATTGATCTACTCTAATTGATCTACTCTAATTGATCTACTCTAATTGATCTCCTCTCATTGATCTCCTATCATTTCCTCTCCCTCTTCAACCTCCCCTCTTTAGTTTGTCTTATTGCTCTCATTAACTCTATCTCGCATCCAATCTCTCATTGAGCTCCCACTTAGCTAAACACCCTCCAACTTTTCTTCCAACCCAACACACATGGTCTGCTTCAAAAGAGTGGCATTGCTGCTCACGTTTGCCGTCTGTGTATCCGCAGTCTTGCTAGATGATGCTCTAGTCAATGACTGGACCAGGCATTGGGTCGGGAGACTTCAAAAATATTCTTTCTTGGATACAAAATCCGTCCTTGGTCTTTCAGATAAGGCTCAACTTTTTCAGTTGAACTTGGAAACTAACTCTACTGTCGATTCAGCGCCATTGAATTGGCGGGTCGACTTGCTGACATATGGAGCACACCCCAAATATGAATACTTTGCAAACTTGGGTCTTGTCTATACATATTCGGCCAGTTCGTCTGCATTTTATGCCTGGGATGCCAACACCGGACAATTGTCTTCGAAGTCCACCATTCAGGATGAAGGAGTCATCGGAATTGCCAACTACTTCAATAAGGGTGTAGTGGTTATTGGATCCAAGGGTTCTGTAACTCTTTTTCTGTTTGATTCGATCGATGATTCTACCCATTTGGGATCCATTCCCGCCTCGGAATGGGCTCATGGATCTATCTCCATGGGTAGAGTGATTATCGTAGCCCTGAAACAAATTATTATTATTGATGGGGTCTCTAATTTGATCTCTACTAATTACGCCTACAATGAAGGCCCCGTAGACCAATTAAAGGATGATTTGCTCTTCACGAAGAGTGGTAAATTCTTTAAGATTGGTGAATCTTCCTTGACAAAACTCAAGTCTCTGTTTCTTCCTGAAAGTTCCATTAGACTTGTCAATGAAGAGTATGTGATTTCGTTTACTCCAGACGTGCTTCAAATTGGTGTGGTCAACGCAGAAAAGAAAGCCATTACTGAATCCAGGCTTGATCTCTCTACTGCTGATATCATCAATGTTGAATACATTTCATACCTTATGTCGGACTACATCGTGGTGACAACTCCTCAAAGTACTGCAGTATACGACGTGGCAGGATTACTCTACGAAAATGATCCTCAAGGTGTCCAAGTTGTCCTCGAAGTAGCCCATTTCACCAACCCACAATCTGCCGGTTTGATCTCCAATACCGTTGAATTGAACCTTACCACGAACGAAGTACAACTTACTACAGCACAACAACTCTTTGAAGGGTCAGACGTATCATTTTTCGTGTTTTATGCTACAGAATTAAGCGGTGAAACCCACACAGAATCGGTATTTAAACTGAACTACTATTCTTTCAACCCTGAACACTTTTTGATCGTTGACAAACCTCCATCGGAGAAGATCTTGGATATAGCACATCACCTTCAATATGAAGCATCTGGATCGCTTATTACTCGTTGGTTGCTGAGAAGTCGTAGACATTTGACTGAGTTGGGACGATTTATTTACTTGGCCATTTCTACAGGCAAATTGGACCATTTTGGAAGTCTTGAATCTTCCACTGAGGAGTTTGGGCTTGAAAAGTACGTGGTGTTTTTGGATGAAGAGAGAAATTCCATCGTAGTGGTGGATTCCTTAAATGGAGATGTGGTTTGGGGTAGTAAATCTATCAACGCTAAGTTTGTTGATTTCGTTCAAGATGGACCTGATTCTTTATTGGCTGTTTATGAAAACACTATCCTTAGAATAAATTTAAGAGATGGTCTGTACACTGGAGAGTCTCAAACTTCAAAGGAGAAGATCTCTTCAGTGATCCTGTTACAAATAGATGGCGTAGAAGCTAATGGATATATCAGTGGTGAAGATTTTACCCTTTTCAATCAGGAGCTTAAGCTTGACAGTGACAAATTTTTTATAAATCAGAAAACTTTACAAGGTTATAAGCTTTTGCAATCTCAGAAATTGGTACCCACATGGAAATTCCCTCTCCAAAAGAACGAAAATGTGGTGGCAGTTAACCAGGCTTCCGGAACTAGAGATGCTGCTACAGTTGGTATAACCTTGTCAGATCGGTCTGTTTTGTACAAATATCTCTATCCTAATTGGGCTGCTATCACCACTTTTAATCTGGAAACACAAACCTTGACGGTTTATGTAATTGATATTGTCACTGGAATTGTTTTGCACACTCAAAAGCATGATAGTATTGAGAAGATCGATCCAGAGAGTATTCAAGTGACTGTAGAAGCCAATTGGATTGTTTATTCGTATTTTGCATATTCTCCTAGACCAGAGCAACGTATTGTATCTATTGATTTGTTTGAAGGTAGCAACAAGAAAAAGGAGCAAGACGGATTGTCGGTTTTAGAAAATTACAATCAGACTATTGGATGGGTTTCCTCTAAATCGTTCATCTTACCAGAAAGAATAGTCAGACTTTCACATACTGCCACCAAACATGGCATTACTACCAGTGCTCTCATTGCTGTGACTTCCAATGGAGCAATTGTTCAAATCCCCAAGTATATTTTGAATAGTAGAAGAATCGATGACAGGGAGTTTACTCAAAAAGATGCTGGAGATGATTACAGATTGAGTCCATATGAACCAGTGATTAGCAACGGGAACGAGAAATTTTATCATGTATTGAATCATTTGTCGAAACTTATTGTCAATAAAAACACCCAGATTATTGTCAAGCCAACCAATTTGGAATCTACATCGATTGTGTGTGTTTTCAACGACTTGAATTGGTTTTGTACTACTGAGCAGCCATCCATGCTGTATGATAAATTACCCAGCACTTTTGCCAAAGTTAAGTTGCTTTTGACAATAGTTGTTTTGTTGGCAGGAGTTTTAGTGACGAAGCCTTTGGTAGATAAGAAGAAGCTCAATATGCAATGGATTAACAATTAGTTGGAGATATTAGATAAGGAATAGAGAAGAGTGAAGCAGCAAATGTAGAGAAAGGGGATAGAGAAAGAGAAGAAACAGGCATGTTTAAATGGAGATAGAGATAAAGCAACAAAGGACATATCGGACTCTCTGTTGTTGGAAGGAAATGGATATGAATTGGTGAAGCAGAAAGCAAGTACCATTTTCAGTGAAGCACCATTTTTAGTGATAATGCAAAGAAGGATTTTGAGCATCGAGGCTGCAGTTCTAGAGGTGGAGGAGATGAATAAATGAGAGAATGAATGAATGAGTAGATAGCTTACCAGGGATGTTTATAGAAACAACGTGACGTTGGTTTGGAATTACTGGTAAAATAGGATGATAACAAATAATTGTCAACCAGTTAACTAGCAATTCGAATACCTTAACTATTTACATTTACTGACTTCACCTTCATCATTTTTTTTAAGAGGGCTGAAACGGCTTGGAGTGGTAATGCAACTACAACAAAAATAACATAAATAGTCACAGTGAAAGCAACAAAAAAACACTAGAAATACCATTGTTACAATAGAAGCAATCCAGGTACAAAAGGATCCAAGCAAGAAGGAATATAGCTGCCCGAAAACGCCCCCACTACCCCATCCATTGCCCCTATTACCATCCTCCAGTTCTATAGAGTCCCTTCCCTCTATTTTCCCGCCTGTTCGCATTTGAAGCCACTAAATCTGAATCAGAAGGAAAACCTGTTTACAATCTTTCAGCCCCCTTTACACGCGTCACTCGTTTACCAGCCACCCATGAAGCCCGCCTTAGCAGCCCTTGCATTGCTCTTTGCCCGTGCTGATGTCACTACTACTCCTGTGGCAGCAGCTGGAGCCACTACGACCCCTGTCGCCACCGCCGCAGCGACCACTACAACCCCAGAGGCAGCAGGAGCAGCAGCAACTACAACAACACCAGCAGCGGCAGCAGCAGCAGCTACCACAACCACCCCAGCAGCCGCTGCAGCCGCTGCAACCACAACAACACCAGCAGCAGCAGCAGCAGCTACTACCACTACACCTGTAGCAGGAGCTGCCACCACCACACCTGTCACTGGAGCTACCACAGCTGCCACTGGAACCGCTACTGGAACTGCTAAAACTACTGGTACGGGGACCGCTACAGGGACCGCTACTGGAGTAGCTACTGGAGTAACTACTGGCACAGGTACAGCAACAACCACCGGGGCAGCCGCCGCCGCCGCTGCTGCCACGGATACAGGCACTGAAACAGGTACTGACACTGCTGTTGCCAACACTGCTACTGCAGCAGCAGCCAGTGCCGTGGCCATCAATCATTCTGTACCCCAAGACGACCCTGCTACGAGATCCGGAGTCACCTTGGTGACCACTTTTATCAAACCTACTGCCACGGCCACCGCATCAGCAACAAGTCTGGGATCTGGTTCCAGTGGACTGGGCTCCAGCAGTGCAAACTCAGCGGGCCAGCTTACTATGGGAGTGGTTCCTGCAGTTGTAGCTGCTTTATTGTTAATATAGGGTGTAGAGGTTATATAGGATATATACATTATATGAGGGAAGAGACAGATGTAGAGAGAGAAGAGAGATGTAGAGAGAGAAGAGAGAAGAGAGAGAAGAGAGAGAAGAGAGAGCCTCTATAAGATTATGAAGAATTATTGAATCAGTAGAGCGTGTGTAAGAGAGCTGTCAAAACTTTCAAATAGACAAACAGGCAAATAGACGAATAGGTCAGGTAACTCACAATTATATCATTACGATTATCAACCAATAACATTAAATGAACCATGGACTGCCCCTTCCCACCCTTTATTCCTTTGTCTTCTTCTCTATATTATCAACTTGATGCCTCTCTTCTTTTCTATCCATCAACTTGATGCTTCAGTTTTTTTCTTCTCTCAATTGATTTAATTTTTTCCACCGCTTATCACAATTTCAAACCAGCCATGATAGGATTAGGAATCAGACATATGCACCACCAGAGGGCAAATTTGGGGCTAAAACTGGTGTTTATCAGTCCCAGACGGTTCTTATCAACCACATATGCATACATATCCGATCAAAAGACATTATTCACCAAAATTGATACTGAAATTGCCGCCAATAATTGCAGTTCCCAGTCTATTCTAGAAGCAATCAATGCTTGTCTTGAACTTCGGAAATCACTCTTTAATAAGTCAAAACTTGACCCTGAGGGTCATTTAAATACTATAGATTCCAAAATAATAGCCTTACTTTCCCAGGAACCTACAGACTTCCTGAACGATCTTTTAAAACTGGTTCTTTTATTGAAATTCCCTCCATCAACAAATGTGCAAATTCTTGAAGCATTCTATCAGAAAAACCCCACCCAATACATACAAAAGGACACAGCTCTTATAGCTTTAAGATCCAGTCTTTTCGATGCTGATCTTAATCTGGCTTTGAAGATAACAGATCTTACAGTAGGACATAAAAATTACATCTCTCATAAGAATTCTGAATTGAAAAGTGGTAGTTTAAGACTTATTGGAACCACGTTGGGGACAGCAGTGATAGCCAACATTGGAATCAAAGTTGGAATTGAATCTGGTGTGGTTAGTGAAGCATGGGCATCAATGTCATCGATTTATGCCATGGTTTTCACCTACATCATGAACTCATCGTTTTTCGCTGCAGTAGTGAAGTTTGGTCGGATTGTGATCTCTGGTGGTGGTGATTATCTTACGTGGCAGAAGGGAGTATTCTATGGACATTGGTGGAGACATGCGGATGAGCTTCTATTTTGTCTGAAAATTGTTGAGACCGATGTAAGTATGAATGGGACTGGGAGTGCTTCACAAGAATTAATAGAAGAATTATGTAGAACTGATGAAACTCTTAATTCTGGTAGAACTTTGAAACCAGGACACACTCGACTGGGAAAGAAAGTACGACTTATGGCGCCCAAGGATAATTTGAATGAAATAATGTTGCAGGCATATTGGATGACAGGAGGGGATGGATTTGAGTGGGTTGAACCCGATCAAGATCCGGCGGAAATCCTTTGGAAACAACATATGGAGCAATTTGAACGGGGTGGATTGGATGGGAATGATCGGAAGGCCATTGGATGGGCCGATGATTTGATAGAGAGTGAGAAGAGATTACTGTAGGGGAGGGGAGGAGAAAGGTAGGAGCGAAAGAAGAAACAAAAGGAAGGAGAGAAGGAAGGAGAGAAAAAAGAAGATTGAGGGTATAGAAGATCTTCGGTAATGTAAATAGATAACATATAGGAATGCCGATTAAATCAATCTATCTTTCTTCAAGGAGTGTAGATGGAAATAGTCATTGGTTTGAGTAGTGATTCCAGTGAATATACGGTGTGATATCGTAAATGTGGTGTATGTTCTGTAGAAACGGTAAAAAATGTGGTACTCATACAGTAAACAGTAGATCCAGGGCAAATGTATGTACAGTATGTTAGTAAGTAAAGGTATGGTAAAAATATGGAAAGCCGTAGTCTAAGTTCAGTGAGTGGTTTTGCTGCAAATATGCCACTGCAAAATCACATTTACATCTCTCTTCTCTGGGTCCTCCTCTCTTCATCATCATCATCTTCATCTCATCTTCTTCATATCATCTTTTTCACCTCTTCTTCTTTCTCTCTTTTCCTTTCTCTCTTCTACATCTTCCTTCTCTGCTTCTTTCTCTCCTCTACATCTATCTTCTTCTTATGCGAAAATATATAATGAATATGTCTATATGCTACTCCTTTGGAGTCTCACAACCAGGAATTAGCCGTATTTCAAGCAGTAATTCCTGTTGAAGTTCCTCCCACGGGTTTAAATTCACCCAAGCCATATCCAAGTCATCATCGGTGGCAAGAGTATAGTTTCTAAGCTGAATCGGTGGCTTCGGATAATGTTCGTTGTATTTTATTGGACTTTTATCTTCCAAAATGGCATCGATCCGCTCGGCTTTATTGAGCGAATGAACCCCTGCTAAATCATTTTCCAATAAATCTTGATAATGGCGCTGGTTGGTGGTGGATAAGTCCTTGTAGATCTCGGCATATCGACCTTTATTGGCCAATTTGGAGAACAAGGCGGCACTTTGACGATTCATGTGTTCGAATCGAGCCATTTGTGTACCGTCAACCCCTTCCAACTTCGATTCTGCATCAACAATCCATGACTCAACTCTTCGATTCCATTCTTGGAAGCTCATGGGGTCGTAATAATGGAAAGCACCAAACCACCAATTGGGCCTTTCGCCATTTTTGATGGCCATTTGACGATAAAACTTGGCCTCATCATTCCAAGGGTCATATGGTAACATGAGGCGAGTAAGTTCCAATCCAGACTGGAAACTAAGATATGAACCACCTAAAAAGCAAGAATACTTGGTTAGACGATGTTGGAAAGTGTTAGGAATATTAAGTTGACGAAGTCTGGAGGCTCTTAGGGTTCTAGCTTTGTTGAAACCAAGAGTGCCGATGGCAAATTGTAATGCTGTTAGGACGTATAATCCGAATACGTTATCAGCTGAGGGAACTAGTGGGCCAAATACTTTTAAGCCCATACTGGGATTGTGAGGAATGTATCTTGAAGGGTTCGGAAGGGTTAAAGTTGATCCATTAGGATTGGAGGAACCTCCTTTAGGAGGTCCAGACGAGGCACCATCAGACGGTGGAGGGATATAGACACCCATGGAAGTCTGAAAAGGGAGGAGAGGGACGTAATAGCAGCCAGAGGGGCCTTTGAAGATAATTTTTTGAGAAGGTGAATAAATCGGAATCTGGAGAAAGAAGAAACAGAAAAGAGGAGAACAAAGAAGAAGGAGAAAGAAGGAGAGGGAAGAAAAGTAAGGTGTAAGGAAGAATATTGAAGAAAAGGGAGATAAAATGAAGATATAAGGGTGTAAATATTTGGATGTATGAACTTTGGCATATGTTTCTAGGGACAGTAGTACTTTATGATAAATTTGTATGCTTCTATATGTGCTTCTAAACCTAGAGACGTGGATATCAGTGTTTCGGAGAAGAGTGAAATAGGTTTACGGAAATGTAGTAGAATATAAGATAGACAATGGTTTACTATGACGGATAGCGTAATAGACCAGATAGTATAGACAAGATAGTATAGACATGTGTATAATAGACATGAGAGTATAAATGTGTATCACAGACTTCACAACTTAGTATAGACATGTGTATGATACTCTTGACAGAAGGTAGCAATGTAGCAAGTGGCACCTCTTGAATTAGTGATGCAAAAAAAAAAAACGCGACAATGCTCGCTAGAAGAGTAGCCTTAATGAGTTAGAGACTAGAATTACCAGAGACAAAGGCAAATAATGCAGCAAATGGAATACACTACGAGTATATTATGGGGGCATTCACAGTCATCGATGATCAAAGGATATGGGTTGTTGCACCTAGGACGCAGACCAACGGCATTGATGCATTGATACATGGATGTGTTGATTGGCCATTTGTATTACTGTTAACTTGCCTGGTCGTCTGGCTTTGGTTCTGCTGATCTGCCTTTATTTATTCCCTACTTATTTCTTCCCTATTTATTACTTCCCTATTTATTACTTCCCTATTTATTTCTTCCCTAGTATCTCATTAATAGATCCATTTCGATATCAACATTTGTGTCTATCTATTACTCTATCTCTTCATCTATCTCGCCAACCGCATCCATAACCGTATCACCTTTATATCCACATCTACATCTACTTCTTTTTCTCTCCTCCTCCCTTCTCTTCTTCTTCAGATCACACCACTTCCTTCCCTTGGCGCGAAAATTTTCAAACAACAAATGAAAAGCACGGCAATAGAAACCGACCCTTACACCAAATTTCTACCTTTTACTTAACATTCACAAAATTAAAGAAGATCACATTATGGTTATAGATTTCACAAGACGTATAAAAAAACTCCAATCGGATAAATTATTCAATTCTCTTTTGTTGTAATAGTTTCTATCACTGCTTTCATCATCGGTAAAATATCTCAAACCCCCTACCAATAGCTTCCAAAATAATATCAATCACAATTTTTACGATATTTTATAGATCCCACATCTTCCTACAAGTATCTACTTAATAATGTTGTTGTATTCGGGCTGAAATAATGACGACAGGAATGATACGAGAAGAACAGAAAGCAGCTCTAATAATGACTCTCTTCCCCTTTGGTAATTCTCTTAATTCTCTTTTTTTTAAGCTTCATCAGCGTACAATTCTTCCTTCAAATCAATGCCCAACTCTTGTCTAATGTCCTTCAATTCTTCCAAGTAGGCCTCGTATTGGGAGTTGTTTTCAACCTTGTGCTTTAATGCTTCGAAAGTACGAACAGCGGTTGGATAGTCATTAACTCTTCTACAAGCTTGCAAGGCCTTCTCAATGACAGCTGGAGCAGGAACCAAATCGTAAGAGAAACAGTTGTTCAATACTCTTTGGACTTCGAAAAGATCGTAAGCTTCTTCAAACTCCTTTTCGTATCTGAGAGTGAATTCTTCAAAAGTTTCTTCAGCATGACCAGAGTAATTTCTTTGGAATTTAATCATCATCAGTGGTCTACTGGCAGCAGAAATCATGGATGGTCTCACCACGGCTCTGCTAACGGCAGATGATCTTACGGCAGCACGGATAGAAGCAGCAAACATGGCGAATTTGTTATCACTGGAAGGTTGGCCGGGTTAAAAAAAATTAAATTTGTCGGTGCTCTTTTCTTATTAGGGACGTTTTTTTTTGGTGAGTTTCTATTTGGGTGAGTTTAGATGGTATGGGAATTTTTTTTCAACTTATTGTTAATTGGATCGTACGAGTCGTGTGAGAACCGGAGAGGATTGAAGAAAGGATGGTAGTTAAAGGGGTAGATGGATGCAAGAAAGGGGGAGGAGAAGACTCTGTATGATGCTATGGAAGAGGTTTGTTACCTGTTGTCAATCATTTTTTTTTGAACCGATTCACGGGCCCGTCAGCCATGGGGTTCCTGTTGTCTCTGTTGCAACATCCAAGTTCCTCGGCCAATGACAGCGCGTGAAATAGAAATGGACTGTGTACAGGATAAAGAGTCTGGCCTATTTCTCAGCATGAGCCCACTCTTGAGAAGCGGGAGGGGCATATAGCATGTAGAAGAAGTGGGAAAGAGAGAGTAACGGTATGAGTAAGAATAAGAGGGAAAGGATGAGAACAAGAGTAAGGGTAACAGTAACAATAAGAGTAATAATAAGAGTAAAATAAGAGTAAGAGTAAGGGTAAGAACACAAAGAAAGTCAAGTAATTTGAACTAAAGTTATAGAGCAGAACTTAATGTTATTTGTACTTACGACCATACAAAACGCTTAATTTTCCAATAAAATTGGCTGGCTCTTTAATATGGTCTGATGGTTGCAGCATAATTGATCAGGTACAATTATTTGCTTGTCTAACTGAGAGATGAAGTAGAGTAAAATGTAAAACATGTATGAGTATTCAAATAGGCTCTCAGACATAGATACAAAGATCAGCTTGTTATCGTAGCCCGCTGAAATTCAGTCTTTACTGTTCTCTTTTCTCTCTACATAAATACTCCAGGCAAAACATCTGTTCTTCCCATGAATTGAGAGGTTCGGTAACAGTGATAAATAGGTACTACTAGATCCGTAAAACATATAGCAATAGATTTATGTCATCAGCAGGACATCCTCGATAAGTCCCTAAATAATTGACTGCCTCGAGAAATGTCATTCACTAAACCTATAACCCGAATAAGCAGCTTAGATTTCAGGAAACATAAACATCATGTCAATTTTGCATCATATGGTCACTCTTTGCAAGTAAGAAAACAATGAACTTGAGCAAAACCAAAAAAGATTACTCCAAGAAGAGCCTTGTGCAACTCAGAGTTTTGTTTCCAACTCCATCTCTTTTTCTTCCTGTTCTGTTCGTTATAAGTTAATTCTTTAACCCTCCTTTTGGTCAACCCATAACTTATTGACATAATCAATGGTAATGATTTCAATTACTATGTTGCTTCATGAATCTCTATTTACACCTCTATCCATCTATCTCTACATCTTTATATCCTAATTCATGTTTATTCAGACAATGTGGACTTCTTTTATATCCATTGTATGTATTGCCACTCAAGAAACCAGATCAACTGGTCTCCTCTGGTCCCCCAGATTTGTTATTTAAATGCTTTACGACTTATGACGAGACAAGGGCTTTTTGCGCCTCTGTCCATCCCCCAGTTGGTCACGTTTACGCAGACGTTTCGGTTTGGAGCTGTTAGACGTAGCAGGCCACCAATTAGAAAGTTCACGTACATCAATCTTTAGTTTTCTAGAAGAAGCTTCAAAGCGGGGCAAATTGACCTTCAATTGCACCCATAATTTTGAGCCCACCCCATTGGAATTCACCTTGAGTGACGTAGTGGGCTCCTTTACAAACATGTACCCATGTGAATTTCGTTTGTAGAATGTCAGACAGTAGTCTTCATGGTAGGGTTTCTTCATGTTTTCCTCTGATAGAATGTAGTGATTGAATTCGTTCTGGACCTCACAACTTCCAACGCGCTTGGGTAACGAGATGACTATATTCGACTGACTCAGGTTAGATGACAGTCGTGAAGACAGTCTTGTTGAAGCCAGGGTCAGATTGACGACATTTAGACTCGATAATTCTAAATTTCTTGCTGACATTGAATTGTCCAGTGAAGTCGACAGGTTTGAGTTTTCCAGATCAACTGAGTTGCTGCTTTTATTAAAGTCCATCGTCTGAGTGTCATCACAGTTATGAATATGGTCGTGTACATCCTTGGGGATACTACTGATAGAATCATGAGAATGCTGGGATACTCTCAGATGCTGCATGACCTCTGCCGTTGCCTTGGCAAGCAGTTGCTGTGTAATTTGGACCAGGATTGTGGTAGGATTGCCGCTTCTTGTGTGGTATAAAGTAGGGATGAAAGATTGTGTATTACTGACCTTCTTCAGGTATATGTTTGTCGGTCTGATGGGTAAAGAAGACAGGGAATCTGAAAATGATGCCGAGGTTGGCCTATGGGTCCCAGGTGGTCCAGAGGAGCCAGGGTGTCCATATATATAAGGTTGCAGCACCAGAGGTGTCCCCAATGGCTGTTGTTGGAGGTCATTGGGAGGCAAATTGAACAGCAGGCCGGGTTGCATTTGCAACAGCAGTACTTGCAGAGATAATGATACGATGTCTAGTGGGTCTTCGGCAATCGAGGTACCTGATGGAGCCTTGAAGGGAGAAAAGGTGGCATCGTTTGTAGGGAAATACAGAAACGACGGCTGGTCTTCGTATTGTGCTGGTGGATCATTCCAGATTGACAGAACTCGACTAAAAGGAGCCAAGGAGTTCAATGGTGCCAGCCGAATTGAAGACGTCGTTCTCCATGTAGTGGTGTAAGCAGATGGAGCCGGCAGGATTGAGTCCTGGAAGGTAGAATAGTTGAAATTATCGGTCACATCGAGCAGCAGAGTGTCCAGATGGGTAGTAGACAGAGCGTAAGATGAACCTGGAATCACTCCATTGGCGTTGTTAGTCAGACTAGGGATTTGTGAGGCCTGACGCAGCAGAGGAGGATGCAGTTGAGATAACGAATGGCTTCTAGAGTCGGAAATTTTTACAGGAGAGGAATTACTTTGTGATTGATTGTAGATCAATGCGTCCACACTACCATCTAGAGGACTAATAGAGGAGACTGCTGGTTGCTGATGGGCAGCAGCAGAAACGGGATGTAAACCTGAGGATGGATCGATATACAGAAGGGGTTCAGATGGTGTCACTAGGGAATTGAAAAACTTAGAACTAATTGAAGGGGAGTAATGGGATCGTGGGTGTACCTTCGTTGTTGGATCCTGGGAGGATAAAGCGGAGAAAAGGCGGTCGTTCGTTGCTGAAGATTCGAGATTTCCTGACGATGAAGCATTTATATCTGGAAGGGTGGATTCTATTTGGTAATAGTTTGATTGCAGAACTGAGGGGGTTCTGAGCAGTGATTGGGCAAATGATGGGGAAGTCATCAAAGAATTGAAGAGATTTGGATCGATGTCAACTCCCGACATGGGGGGCAATTAGGCTTAGTAGTATTGGTATGGCCAGGGAAGGGCTTTCTTAGAGACTACTAATGAAGTCTTTTGCCGGGGTATTTGGGGAATCAAATGGATCAAATATGTTTGAGATTGGGTGATTTTTTGGGTGGGATAAAAACTAACTTGCAATAATAGCTAGCTATAATTGAGGAGCGCACGGTATTGAGAATGAACTAGGATGTCAACTAATATTACTGTGCTATACGATGTGGGGGTCTGGGACAAAAAGTCGGTTGATATTGAAGGATTTGGCAGGGTTAAAGTGTAATGAAACGGTAAAAAAATAGTGGCCCTTCAAATCTAATTTGGATTAGCATTTCCGTAGAAGGAGTGAAGGGTGAAAAAAATAACTGCAGCACGACCGATTATGCATGAAAACAAGAACACCAGTTGATGAGCTGGAGAAGGTAATGGAAAAAAGACAGAAAAAAGACAGAAGAACAAGGAAGTAGAGGGCAAGAATATAGAGCTCCTTTTCTGATGTAGTCCTCTTAAATCGATTTATTTATATTTCTCCTACGCCATCTTTGAGGGCCAATATCCTAGGCTTTTTGTCTCACTAGCGGCTGAGATCGAACTGGAAAAAAAAAAAGTTATTATAACCTTAATTTTTTTTTTATTTTTTTATTACGAGAAATCTTTTTCATCATTAAGAGGGCTCAACCAGGCTAAACTACAGATAAATGAGCATCACCCCACAGGTAAGGGGCCACTGAAAAGTTTGGCTGCATTCAAATGATAAGATGCAAAAAAATGAATGCTTCAAATGAAGGGGGACTTATAGAGAATTATAGAAAATTATAGAGAGTGGTAAGCGAGAACCCGCCATGTCTGGAGGCGCGCCATACGGAGCGAACATTTGCCGCCCCGGAAATACTCACCCTGCAAATAGTGCGATCTGGAGCAGGAACAATTAATTTCGGTGGCTGCCGGTTGGAATACGATACAACCCGCAGAAAATATACCGAAGGTTAGAATACAATTTTGCAGCTGCATTTAACAACCAACTTATTCAAGAGCCCCACTATAATTTAAGCTCATCAAGCGAGTATAGCCGCAATAAAACGGCTGGCTAGACAATGAGCCCTGGGGTGCGACATTAGCCATCGATCCTGGTCTAATGCACGAATGAGATGATGTTGTTTGTCGAGGGTCAGGTGGGTCGAGAAGAATTGTTCAGGGATACTGCCGGGATGTAATACGCAAATAGCTTGAAATTTCACTTGTTGCTGTAGCTAAGCAGCGGTCCATTAACTTGACATGGCATAATGTCGCCTACGAAAGCAATTGGATTCTGTCTTCCTTAACAAACCTGTTACGGAAATATCATCCGCACTTCAAAAGTTTAAAAAACCTACTAAGCATTAAAAATAAAGACGTCAAACTTGTATGCCTATGAAAGATAACTTCAATAGCGCATCACAGATTGGCTCCACAAACAAATTGTGAAGCAATTATGACATGTTTATGTGGTGTTGACGTGGCACGAGTTGTCGGTGGAATCGCCGGCAAACATTTGTCATAAATGCTCTCAACCATTTTCCAACCATCTGTTGCATTGGTCTCATGCAGCCGCATGGGGCTCACTTTTGATCTCCGACATCTCGCCGAGGCATGTCGTTTTCCGAGATGATCCGCAATTATCTAAGGCGATACAAACTTAAAATACTGCGTAGTCAAGAGACAACAAATACTCTTATTTCCATTCAACAGTTTACCCCACCTTCAGGGTACCCCCCCATATCCGGGATCTAAGCAACTTCTCTCCACAATTATGTCATCATCTTTGCTGGGTCATTGTGCAGGACGGTCCTGATGGTTGCTCCCCCAAGCGACAATGTGCAGGATAACAAACATCCATAAGATCGACAAAGCAAAGACCTTAAGAAAGGAATCAAGTTTGAGTCAAAAAGAATGAATGGTGGCTATGGAGCCTGGACTGAGAAGAGTATAAAGGATTCTGATCAACTCGACACCTTTGCTCGAGCCTCAGCAGAATTTCCTGCCGTACGAGTTGTTGAAGTAGACGGCACCAATGATGGTTCTTCACTGATTGCTCTGTCTGGAGGAGTGGTACCACAGTCAGGGAGTCACGGGGAGCAAGGACCCCATATTGTCAACAGAGAAAGTATAGCTAATCAAGATAGGCTTCCGACGAAACATGACGCCAATATAAGTGGCGATGGACATATACATCCACATCTACATCACCATGTCGGCATTAGTGGAGGTGGGAACGGAAATGATGATGTTGAAGACCCAGATCTGGAATCTCTTCTTTTGGACGATCCCAAAAAACGAAGACAAGTGTCAAAAACAAAAAGAGCTGAACAAAATAGATCAGCCCAGAAGGCGTTTAGAATGCGTAGAGAAAAGTATATCAAAGACCTCGAGCAGCAGGCTGCAGAAGTTAGCCAGTTGAAGGAGAGTATCGAGGAGTTGAGGGCGGAGAATTTACAATTGCGAGATTACACTTTAGCGTTGCAAAGTAGGGTGATAGAATTGTCTTCTGGACATCAGCAGTCTGGTGTGGAGCAAGTGCCTCCGCCTCCTGCTGCCGTGTATAGTAATGCTGCCCGATTCGGTCAGGACAAGAGGCGATAACTGAAAAAAATATGCCACAGTCGAGAGAGGGAAAGCAGAGATGTTAGAACACGACTGCAGCAATACAAGCAGACAAACCCAATAACTCGAACGTCACTTCTACAAGCATGACTATCACTTCTTTCTTAAAGCAACAAATTAATGGGTGGAAATTTAACGGAAGAGACAGATTAGATCTGAGACAATGATCTGTCAAAAGCGTTTCACAGAGCCAAAAGATATCGAAGGTTGGATTAGGAGGAGAGAAGTTATGGAGTTTGAAATCTTTTATTAGCAGTACAAACCGGGGTGTAACGGGTTGTGAAGTTTAAATTACTAGAAGATTTAAGAGTGTCATCAATGGAATCCGACATTAAGAACGGATGTGTAAATTAATATGGCATGAAATTTATGTTATCAATGTGTACAATTGACGCGTAGAAGTAACGTGGGACTGTAAGAAAGATCAAGATATAGTAAAGAAAGGCAGTTGAAATTTAGTTTTGGGGTGAAAAGGTCAACTTAAAGTGATGAGTAACAGAAGTAACAGTACTTATTGAGTAACCGAAATATAGCAGAAAAGGAATGAGACACCAAAAAAACCCAAAGGTTAGTTACAATGCAGAGCACACTTATTTATACGACACCAACACATCCTAGCCCTAAACCCAGAGTTGATTACTTTTCACTTTTACTTCTCTCACAAAATCTGACCTATCATCGCCATAGATGACGAATGATTCGTATATTAAATACGGTCAACTTCAGGTGTTGATGGTCCAGCAAATTTATCTTAGCGTGGGGGTCCATTCACGGCATTTGAAGTTGCATCTTACTGAGTCATGTTCACGGCTATAGGCAGTCTATGGCGAAAAAAATTTGTGGGGGGACATCTTTCTTCCTGTGGTTAATAGTTTACGAAGAAGCAACCGTAACCGGGCCGGATTGGGCAGGGGATAAGTGGATACATTAAGTGGGTGTGTGGGTGGGTAACTGAGTTAAGTGCACGCCGTATGAGTCTTCCAGGGCACATATTCTGATGGGGGCACGGCATATTGTAAGGAATAGCGCCTGATAAGGCCCCGGTACGCCACAGGATGATTCACGAGTTATCGCTTCAGGGCCGATGCCAACGGCTCTTTCTTAAAGGTACACCAAGCCGAGCGGAATTTTTTGTAGGCTGAGCGGAATTCTAGAGTTAGTCAATGTATGCTTCAAATACTGGAATCAACCCTATACAAACTACAACATAGATTGATGTGATTACACAATGGACACTAACTTCAGTACTTCTAAGGATGGTGTTGGATGGCTCTTCCCCCGATGAACGGCGATAATTCTATCGTGAGTTCCATCGTGGAACCTTCTTAGCCATACGGCACTAGAAGGATCGAAAAAAAAAACTACCCCCGAAAGAAGGGCACAGCAAATGCAACCGATGCATCTAATATAAAGAACAACTGGAGTCAAATTTGAAATTACACTGTCTAATTTCTGGATTCTGGATCCTCGCTGAACCGAAAACCACCCACACTTCACACTTACCCTTGTAAGAGACCTCCCTTGATCAACTGCAGCTTTAGTTTGCAAGGTGGTATCTATTAGAGTTGTACTTTTCTAGGTGCTCTTTACCAAATTGGGCTGACACAGCCTGAGAATCGACCTAACCGGTGCCAAAGCCGGATACGAAAAAGTACAGTAAGTGTGCCACGAGGACTGCAAAAAAGACAGCCCAAATTGTCACCTATGAACAGCCTTAATCAAATTATCACATACGATGACTTTATAGAGGAAATTGCTGCTGGCGGCGGGGGTGACAATACACCATTTGAGCCTCTAGATATAGAATTCGGTTCAGTTTCTTCAGTAGGAACCGGGAAGATCCCGAGCCGCTCGCCAGCGCGCAAGGCTATATTTCGGGGTTTAGGGGAAAGTGATGATTCTACAATAACACCTCAAGATCGAGCAGGAGACCTCGACCGAGCTCGAAATTCCCGAGGTCAGCATTCACTGAAGGTGTATCACCAACCAACCTCTGTTTCTGCGTGCGCTGGATCGCACTTTAAGTTGAAACAGACGATAGTAGCAGAGCAACTGCAGTGCTTTCTGGATTTCTTACTGTGTGGAAAAAAATATTATAGCGCCCCGGAATTGCCGTACAAGGAAAGTGCAACGCATGATGAAGAAGATGAAGAAGAAGAAGAAGAAGAGGTTCTGAGTGGAGAGAATCCAGTAGTTCCAGGACTATTCCCCACGATGAACATAAACGACCACCAAAAATTTATGACTTTCGACGTACTTCCGCTCAATCCTACTCATGTAGAATAAGTGGTTTTTTAGAGATGTACTAATAGTATTTAATAGCGATTAAAGAGTGTAGATAAATGTTAAGATGAAGAGAGAGATAGAGAGAGAGATGAAGAGAGAGATGAAGAGAAAGGATGAAGAGAAGGAATCGAGAGAAGAGAGATGCAGAAAAAGATATGTAGAAAAGATGAAGAAAAGAGAGACGATGAAGAGAAATAATTGAAAGCATGTATTGAAGAGTAATTGAAAATGGTTAATAGCAGAGGATACGAGTCAATCGTGGCGAATGGTAGTTGATATTGAACACCAAATAGCGGTAATACTTTGAATACAAGTGACTGCTTTGAATAGCATGAATGCTTTGAATAGCATGAATACTTTGAATAGAGGCAATGATTTGAATAGCAGTGAATAAGATGCTGTTATAATGAATAAGATGCTAAATTAAATGCTACTATAATGAATTTCTGACTAGTAGCCAGATATTGTGATGGTATAGTAATAGAGTCGATCAACTTCTCCCATTAAGCACATTTCGGTAGGTTAATCAACTCTCCCGTTTACCTGCAGAAAAGGACAGAATTTTTCATTCTTGATGGAAAAGTAGAAAAATTGTTCATCTTCATGTTGAAAAACTACGCTAAAGGGGCCGCTAGAATTGCCAGAAGATACTCTAGTAACACTGGAGTATGGTCAGACTTCTCTAAAAGAGCATCATCTTTGAAACTTGTCGAAAAAAAGCATGAATCAGACCTTTTGAAAGGGATCGACCCCGAGGTTGGTCCAGTGTCTTATGAAGAAACTCCATCCAGAAGACAGGCATATCATTCACCCATAGCCATCGATGAAACCTTCGCTGAAGCATACAAGTTATTAGAAAGTGAAAGTGCTCAAGTGTATCAAGAAATTGAAAAATTACAGCAGTCTAAGGATGTAGTAGACGCTGATATCATTGCTGCCAAACTCGTTGAAGCTGAGATCAACAACCCTGAAGTGATGTTTAACATTGAAAATTATCCAAGCTCTCAATTGGACAAGTCCCAGCCCGTGTACAGAGACTACTTGAAGAAAATCTGGCAATCCCATGATCAAATGTTGACGATGCAGAGACTTGAACAGCTCCATGTTCTTCCTGACACCCTTGCAACCTTAGATCCTCGTGCTGAAGTCAAGGTTAAGTTTTTGCATAACACCCGGAAGGAGTTTGCCAACTGGGTGGAGCCTGGAACCATCGTTCCTGCCTTTTCTGTTCAATACCCCCCAGAAATCCAAATCCAGGAGTTTGATATTGTTCCAGAGAACCAGTTATATTCGGTAGTTCTTGTTAATCCAGACACCCCAGATCTTCAAACCAACTCTTTTAAGACCACTTTGCATTATGGGTTGTGTAATGTGCCTTTGAATTACAATGACAACACCATTAATGCTGCTAAATTATTGAAACTTGAAGATCAAGTAGTGTTTTCCAGTTACGAACCTTTGACCCCGGAGAAGAACATTGGTAATCAGAGAGCGTGTTTGTGGGTATTCCGTCAAGATGGAGCCGTTTCTATAGATCAATTGTCTCTGATTTCAAGAGATAAATTTGATATCCGCGCTTTTGTGAAAGAGAACAAGTTGACTGCCATTGGTGGACATGTATGGAGACAGGCATTTGACAGATCAGTTCCAGGGATAAGAAAGGAGTTTAACATGGAGAAGGGTCGAGTTTTTGTCAAGATCAGAAACGATGATCCCGTTGTGGAGGTGTAACTTGTATATACAGATATAATAGAAGAAGAGAAGATAAAGTAGAGAGGAAGATAAGGTAGATGTAGAAGAAGAAGAAGAAGATGTTTGTATCTCTGGCTGTGTTAAAGTTTAGAATGACAATGCCACGATCTCAACTTTTCAAGATACTTGACTAGTTGGTTCTATTGGAGAATTGTACTCGATTGTGATCAAAGCATCCAGAATACGATACGCTACGTGCAACTGAGTGGTTGGAAGCCGTCGGACAACTTTCCTATACACCAGGCTCCCTTGGTTAAGCTTAATAACTGTCCATCATTGTACATTGTCTGATACATTCGATCCATTCGTTGTCTGGATATTTGCATCCATCCTGTCGTAATCTTGGTGCTTTATCTTGACGCTTCATCTGTGATGAGTGATCGCTCTTTATATGGCATGCTAAGCAAATAATTGCCGCCTCTGTTTCCCCCTATTTCTCCCCTTCTGTATAACCTCTACCAATCCTCGCTCCATATATACATGTACCTCTCATTTAACTGCTTGTATACGTCTTCTTCCATTCCCCTTCCCCCTTCTTCCTCTCATTCTCTTCCCCTTCCTCTTCCTCTTCTACTCAGTTGTCTCTATTTTTCCGAGCCCGGATAAATTTATTTAATGATGAAATTAAAGCTTTTAATTTTTCAACTCTACTGATTGATGTCGTCACTTCTAGACGTTCGTCGACGTTTATTGAAGGCAAACTCGGATGCTTGGACCGGTGTAAAGCCTTTAAACAACGCAAAACTTGATTCCTCTTTCAGGAAAAACACCGCCTTTGTCAAGAAAATCAAGAGTTCTATCTCTCATGACCAACAGATTTCCATTTTAAAAGAAATTGATACCCTCACATTGGAAAAATATCTATCAGAGTTGATTATAGGGGTTACAGATGGCTTGACTAGAGTATCTAAACCAGAAGACATTGTAGCAGCAATGGAAATAGTGCTGGCACTCCATCAACGCTTCACCGACCAATTTACTCCAGCTTTATTGACTTGGATGATTGGTGAAATAGCTTATGAAAATTATGAACAGGTTGATCTTACCCCTGAAATAGCTCGTAAACAACGAAATTTACTCAAACTACTTGGTGAATTTAACTTCATTGGCTTGTTTTCCACCGTGAAAGACCTTGAACTGAAGGCTGAATTGCCTCTTTATATCACTAAGAATTTGACAAAATTGGAATCGGTGGATATCATTGTTCCAGTACTTAATGAAGCCATTAATAAGGAAAGTATCGCCAAGGGTCGAACTTTACCAATAGCAATTAGTTTTCTTCGTAGATTCTGCTCTATTTTTCTCGATTCCGACCCTGACCACCTTGAATTTATAATAAAGCCTGATACCATAAATCAATTGAAGAAGGTCTATAACATTTATATCCAAGCAGCTTTGACATCTTATAAAGACCTTTCTTCTAAGTTGCAAAAACTTGATCGGAAAATCCATAAGATTTCTATTCAAACCGGTAAAATTCCTGAAGAATTGTCAGAGTTACAAGTATTAATGACTAAACTTCAAATTGATTTCAAAGAAGCATGTATCTACTTCAGTGAAGTCTTTAAATTTGAATTTCAAGTGGATGTTCAAGAGATTGATGTTTCTGAGAAAGTAGCAGTAGAAATTGTAGGTAAACCTGAAGATTCATTGGGCTGTTGGGATAGCATCGAAACAAAGAATTTCTACACAAAACTTCCAATGATAGAGAAGCAGGAAATCGATCAACGAAACAGTGTAGAAACTGGTGGTGAGAAGATAAGAGATTTCATTGAAAGGTTGTATAATGTAGGTAACCGACAAGAAGTAGATGAAGTGGCATTATCTTTTATTTCTCTTAATTTATTAAACAAGGCCACCAATAACCGAATCAATAAGTATTTCCATGAGACACAAGAGATTGCCAAACTCAAGTTCTTTTCGAGGTTTTTAGCCACCTGTTCACTGTATATGCCTGATGTCATCAACGACTTGGTGGATTATCTTGACCGTGGATTTCGGTCCCAAATTTATAATAACCGATTGAATTTCAAAAACATCGTATTCTTCTGTGAATTGGTTAAGTTCAAGCTCGTACCACCACATGTTATCTTCCATAAGATACGGAAATTGACCTTAAATATCTCAGATACTAACAATATTGATATCTTGGGAGTAGTATATGAACAATGTGCTAGATTTCTTCTTCAAGAGCCGGAATATTCAGAATTAATGCAAGAAATGGCAACCCTTTTAAAAGAAAGAGCAAAAAACTCAGCCGTTTCTATTAACGATAAATTGGCAATTAAGAATATGCTTGCATTCACCCTTCCACCACCTTCTGTTTCAATCAAGTCTCAAGAAGAAGAAGCACCATTACATCCTGAAGCACAGTTCATCTTTTTCTTGATTAGAAAGGAATTATCTGGAACTTCAAGTAGAGTTAAAAAAGTCACAAATCTTCTTCTTAAAGCCAATTATCTGGACCCTGAAGCTCGTCAAGCTATTGTAGAAGTATTAAGTAAACCAGATAAGGTCAATTACCAAGTGATACCAAATTTAGTTTTGGTTCTTAAAAAGATGGCCAAGTCATATTCCTTTATTTTGCCAATGGTGATAGACAATCTTTTCGAAGACATTCAGGTTAGCCTCGAAAGTTCTGATTTCAGATTAAATAGATGTAGCATATCTCAAGTTAGATATTTGGCCGAAATTTATAACTACCAACTTATACCTTGGAAGCCCTTGAATTTGCTTCTCTATAGGATTTTGAATACTGGACATGAAGGCAATCAACCCAAACCAAATGACTTTAGTACTGAATCCGATTTACCCAACAATTATTTCCGTATAAGTTTGTGCACTGCTTTGCTTGAAAATATCAATATACTGAACTCCATGCAAATGGATACTTACCAATTCATGGCCTATTTGGAATACTACATCTTTTGTAAATCACAGCCATTGCCATTAGAGATTGATTTTAAAATTAACCAAGTAGTCCAGAATTTATTTCCTCACGGATACACTAGAGCTAAGAATTTACGAGTGGCTTTAATGGCCCTTCAAGAAATTGTGAAGAATAGGCAATCCGAAGCAAGCAATTTGAAAAAGGATGATCTACTTAAAGAGAAGAAAGCGGTGACAGGACAATCAGATGGAAGGGTAGAGATCAAGGAAATAGACGCGGTTCATTTTGTAGATGACACAAAGGGTACAAGCATCGTATCAGACTCTGATTCAGAGTTGGAAGGTGATACAGACTCTGAAATCTCAGATACGGATTCCGGTTCGGAATTAGAATCAGCTTCTGAATTGGAAGTAGATTCAGAGACAGACTCAGACATAGACTCAGACACAGACTCTGAATCTGAATCAGAAGAGGATGAAGATGAAGGCGACGATGAAGACGATGAAGACAATGATGATGAGGACGACGATGATGAAGAAGATGAAGAAGAGGTCCTCAGTGATTCAGAAACTGAAGACCAGATGGATACAAATTTTACAAACGAAATGGACCGAAGAATGGAAGCCGAGTTCGATAAAGAGTTTCTGAAGATTGTGTTAGATTCTTACGAACAGAATAAAATAGCCAGCCACGGAAAAATTAACATATCTATTCCATCGAGGACGTTATTGGACTCAGTGCCTTCTAAACCTGTTATTGGAACTGATAATACAGCGTTCAAACTTCTTTCAAAGAGTGGTAAAAAGACCAATATCACTCAACTTTTGATTCCAAAAAGTTCTAAATTCAATCAGGACCAAGAAAAGAGGGACGAAGAACAAAAAACACACCGTCAACGAATTATTCAATTGGTGGAGAACATGGAGAACCAGAAATAAAGTACATAGACGTGTAATGATAATATAGACAACAATGTGGGAGTTTTATAGGAGTATCGAAAGAATTGTAGAGATTTACAGTAGTAAGGATCAATGGGGGTTAAAGATTGAAAGCAATGGAAAGCAATGGAAATCAATGGAAATGGCTAAAAGTTAGCCAAAATGAACGTGCTACACTGATAGACAAGATTGAATTCAAACAGGATCTCTATTATTAAAATTTCACTACCCTTTAAAACTAGTTGCACCACTATCTTTGTGGCCATTCATAAACCCTTTCCTATGCTTTGTCATCTTCCTCTACACCTCCATCATGAATGCTCGTGTGTATCTATTTTATTCTAGCGAAAACCACCGTGATGTCGTCCTCTTTACCCCCTAAATAGTTCTGCCCCGTCAATCGAGACAACTCCTGGGCAAAGGCACTGGCATAGTTCGTATCCTTGGAAAGTTTGACCACATTTTTCACGAATTTGGTTGACAATGCCTTTGTATCTAAAGATTCGTTGTCCTGCAAAAAAGTCTCGATGTCCTGAGGCACAATGTTGTCTGTGACTCCATCGGTGGCGAAAATAACCAAGTCGTTCTTTTTAACGGCCCACTGATACTCATCTGCCATATCCGGAGTGTCAATGATATACCGACGGCCTTGTAATTCAGCCTGCTTCATAACATGAGGAGGAATCTTGGCCAATTGATACGGTGTGTTGAAATTATGGGTCTGGAAGTTTGTTTCATGGACCAATTTGTTTTCTCTAAACACTCCACACCAAGAATCACCAAGATTAGCCACTTTCAATTCATATTCTGGGGATAGCACTCCTAAACAGGCAGTGGTGCCCCCGATTTCTACTTTCAGGGACCCCATGACCTCTTGGAAGGCATCTTCAAGAAGCTGTTTGGGCAGAACTACGTGAACATTGGAAGCAGCTTCAAAATGGGCCTTAGCAGCAGCACAAAGCTCACGAGAAATGGCAGAGGAATCATATCCAGCCTCAGACCACCCTCCAACTCCATCCGCTACTCCTAAAGCTACAAACCCCAGTTTGGCTTCACTAACAAACAAATTGTCTTCACCAGAAGGTGATTCTTTAGCTGGGGAAGGTTTCTGACTCTTCTTTTTAAACAAATTTGTCTCTTCTCTGTCCTTTGGTTGAAAGGCCACCGCAATATCGTAGTTGAAAATGGAAGGAATGGCCACATTAGAAGCAGCAGCAATGCCTACAGCAGCAGCAGCAGCAGCCGAGGACGACGAGGCGGATGAAGAAGACGAAGATGATGAAGATTGACCGGAAAACCAAGAAGAGAAGCTGAAATTCCGTCTCAGAGCCGGTGTTCGTAACATCAGTCTCCCATAGGGAGCTATATGGGTTAGTATTGTAGAAGAAGGGGGAATATGGGATGGGTATCGAAGGATGGATATGGTATCAGCTGGTTTATGGTGTCAAAGGGTGTATATATATCAACGGATTTCAATGGATGTCAGACGTATATCAATTGATATACAGATACTGTTTGGTATATCCGGGTATACTTCGGGTATACTTCAGTAAAACGGTATCGATAGTACACCGTGGGTGTACAGGTGTATGTGTGTGCGGGTATGTACCGTTTATGTTATCAATGGATATCTCTGGATGTAACTGGATTGAAACTGTCTGAAATCATCGGAAGTCAACTAGATACATTGCTGATTACATACAACTACCCATACACGTCAAGACCCCCCTTCGAAAGAGCTTTGGTATACCTGGAAACACTGCCAAACCCAAATTGGAGCAACTTCGAAATGGATGCATTTTGTTCCACTATTTTGCCACATTTCAACACAATTGACTGCAAAGACCCACAACAGTGCAAAACATACCTCTCTTAGCCAATGCAGTGATCATTAATGCACTCACAAAGACAATTATGTACTGTAATAAAACAGGAATCCGTCCAGTTGTACGGATTTTGCTGGGGATCAGAAATCTCATTGAGGTTTAAATATTTAGAGTTGCGGAGGAGCCCAAATGCAGGATGAAGGTTATGTACAGGACTGGGGACTTTGAGGGCTGCAGTGGCCATTTGACTATATGCAGGCCATTTAGGTCAGCTATTGGAGACAAAGGCACGTTAAAAGTAGTTTCCCCGGTGAAGAAGCGTTGTTTAAAAGATGGAAGAGAAGTGAATGTAGCATTTGATAACATCGATGTTGAAGATTGCAATATATGGTCCATATCAGTGGATGAAATTTGTTTGTAGTAGTGATGGTCTTTCCCAATTTCATCTTCCCTAGTAATAGACGTTCTGTGCCTGCATATGGACCAGCCAATCAGGCATAGTATTGAGAGAAAAAAAAGATCCCGCCAGAAAAGTTTATAGTGATTTTCCATTTGAAGAAGTTGATAAACGTTTTCCCTGGCCAAGTTATATTGAAGATGTCTACTTTCAACGTGTTAAGATACTCTGCTTTGGGTGCTGGTATCATCTATGGTGCTGTGCACAGATACAACTTGACTTCCGCTGCCGAAGCTGAAGATGCCGCCCTTCATTTCAAGAAGGAACAAAAATTGATTAGACAAGCCAAGGCCGAATACGCCCGTTTGAATGCACCAAAGAAAACAGAGGCTGTATCTGGGTCAATTAACTGGGAAGACCCAAACTTGGACATTGGAAAGGCCTTGGAAGGTCTTATTCTGAAGTTGGAGTAAACAATATGACTGTAAAAAATCCGTCCCACTGGTGAATACGGGCATTTCTACCATATCCGGTGTATATATTGGGTTGTCAAATTTTATACTATTACTTTTGTAATATAGAAGGAAGTTATTTCATGTAGAGAGGTTGAAAAGAAGAGGACAAGTGTAGAAGTGAAGGGGAGAGTGGAAAACAATTTAACAAGTGAAGGCATAGAAGTGTAGAAACATAAAAGAGAAAGAATTGTAGATGTATAACATCGTAGAATTGATGAATTATGATGACATAGAATAGTATACAAGTATATAAGGATAGAGTTATAGTTACACAGAGGAAGCGAGCAATTAATACAAATCTTCCACTCAAGGGGACGAATTTGGAACTAATTAATAACCATACCGAGAACTTAGTATCAGGTATAGACTGTATTTACCTTCTCTAGTTTCCCTCTTAATCCCGCAACTGTTACACATTTAGTGCGTTCACAACACATTCAGTGTACTTTCAGTGTACTTTCAGTGTACTTTCAGTGTACTTTCAGTGTACATTCAGCATACATTCACTACATATTCACTACAAATTTGCTGTAAATCACCATATTCACAACCTTCACTAAATGCACCACATTCATCACATTTACGACACCCTCACCTTAGCACACAACACCTTCACTGATTCACATTCACCTTAACACCTTCATACCAAAAACACCTGCATATTGAACCACTGATGCCGTTTTTGGGCCCAATATGACTCTAAACGACTCATTCCTATTAAAGCTATCAGGTTGTATTGGGGAATATTTGGGGTTATTTAGGGATATTAACCTATTCAAAGGACCTCTACGCTTTAAAAAGGATATTTACTGTAGTATACATATGAAATTAACCTATGTCCAGGTATAAGCTCCCTCCCCGCTCTGCTTGATATTGTATATAGAGTCTAAGTTATCCAAATATATAAGGCATGCCACAGAGCTCAGGCACTCACAGAGTGCTAGGATCTTCAGGAGATGTTTCTCTTCCATCCATCAAGACATATCCTGAAGGAGCTGACCATTTGGGTCAGTCAGAAGTCCGTCACCCACCTATAGTAATCACCAACATGAATAACAACCCTACATCGTCTTCTGGGCCAACAGAATCCGAATTCGAATGTCCTATATGTTCAGATTCAATGGTGACACTCGAGCAGTTAAACCAGCATTTAGACGATGTCCATATCAATGACCCAGAAGAAGAAGCAGAAGATGATGATGACAGCGATATTGCCCTCTCCCCGAGTCCGAACAGTGCCGTTATGGCGTCTTCTCCAACCCCCCATAGAGTAGGATCGCCTAGCTTTCTTAACAGAGGTATAACCCAATGGATCAGAAATGGACTAGAGGCTTCGTCTGCCAAAGTTGGTCAGTTCGGCCAGGATTCGGGCTATCTATCACCCGAAAGACACCAAAAAGTTCGAGTTCCAAATCAATCGGGATCTCTGTCCCAGATATCCCCAGCAAGACGTAACATAAAACTCGATGTCCTCGACAACAATCGTGGCTTCTCTATGAGAGATTCAGACGATACCGCTCCTTCGCTGCCCACGTTCAATAATGGGGTCTCTACTCCTCTCTCTGCTGGAACTCCGTCTTCTAAACGTATCACACGGAATCATTGGCAAGAACCGTCTTCAAATGGTCATGACGTATGTCTGTATCCAGGTTGTAGCTTACCACTTAACGTGAAGAATGGAAAGGTCAATTGTCGTAAATGTGGCCGTCTTTTTTGCAATAAACATACTCATTATCGGGTTCGTTTAAAGAACGGTTCCCAGGGTTCAGGACCAAAATACGAACCTCTGAAAGACGGCGTGTGGTCTCGAGTATGTCAGGAGTGTCACCAGAAGAAGCCTGAACTTACAGTGTCCACTGAAGCCGTTTCAAACGACCAAACAGATGCTTTCATGATGGCTCGAGCCAAGTTCTCCGAAACTCGTGAAATAGAACGCTCCAAAATTCAGAAGCATCTTATCAAAGAATTAAACCTTCTAGCGGAATATTACGTCGATGTTAAACATGAAGGAGTAGCACTGCTTTGGAATACGCTCAAGGGAAGTAACAAATGGACCCCTGAGTATATCTTGGAGCAACAAATACTGATCATAGGACGACAGAATTGGCTCCAAAATAAAGATGTGAAATTCTGTCCTTTATGCTACTCTAAATTCAATCTACTTACCAGAAGACATCATTGTCGTACGTGTGGTCGTATTGTATGTGACGGAACATTGAATGATAAGGGTTTAGTATGCCTGATGGACGTTCCTGGTGGCGTTTTCCTTGAGCGATTACCTCGATTGAATTATTCTCCAGTGGTCAAGGAAAATCTTAAAGAGCTTCAAAATGCCAATGATATATTCCGTTTCCGGGTGTGTTTGGATTGCAAGAATCTGCTTATTTCTGGGGTCAAGAAAAACCACGACACCCATGACGAATTTAATCCGGTACTGGAGCTGTTGGACACTATTCTTGCTTGCAAAGCACGAATTAGACATTTGGTTGATCGATTCCAGGTTTTAATAAAGACGGAAGGTGCTAATACCACTGAAACCAACAAAACTCGGGTGAAACTTATGGGCTTTGTACGAGAATTTGAAGGGTTAGCTACTACATTCAGGGGACGGTTTTTTATCAAAGTTGCTAGTAACGCAGGACCCGAAGTAGTCAAACCTTGTCCAGATTTCCCCGCAGACGTCCAGATGGCCATAAACAATATATATCTGGGTTCTATCATGTTTCTACAGCAAACAATCACCGAGATCAAGAGTTCAAGTCAGGAGCTTCGGGCACATGATAGAGAAGTGATTGAACAACAGAAATCAGTCGAAGTGGTTGAAAAAGAGGAGCCAAAAGCATCATTATTGACCAAGCGTGAAATAAGGACTTTAAGAGACGAGCTCATGGTTATGAATGAACAGAGTTTTATAGTTGAGAATCTTATTCAGACTGCTACAAAAGAGCGTCGTTTTGACGAGATCCTGTCATTGAATGATAACAAGCTGGAATTAGAGACCAGGATTCGCCAATTGAAGGATAAATTAGGAGAACATTCCTTTTGAAGTAGAAGAGAAAGGTTGTTAATGGTAGGAGTTAAACAGGAGCTATGACAGAACTCACTACAACTGATGATTGAAGGAATGAAACGGAAGAGCAGCATAATTACAAAAGTGCTACTGAATAACTAATAGGGACCTTAATTCATAGATAGAAATGCATATTAATAGAAAATTAATCAAATGTAAATATAAGGACAATGAAGCCTGAATAAGTACCATCTATGCGGTGATTTTCCAAACTCTCGAGTCCATGAGTATGTTTTTAAGGCACTTCTGAATCCATCAGAACTACCATATCTAGATATCTTCCCTGCTTTGCCTGCTTTGCCTGCCTCAGTCCTTGTATGTACTTGTAACTCTGTCCTTGTATGACTTGTTACTTTGTTCTTGTATACAATTGTTACTCTATCCTTGTATTAACCGGTTACTCTGTCCTTGGATTGTTTGGATACTCTGTCGTTGTATTAACCGATTACTCTGTTACCATCTATGATTGTCCATTGCTTCCACTCCTTATTTACTGTCCTACTTTCTCTTCTTCTTACGCTTCTCCATCTTCGGGGAACAATCTGGACAGTACCATATCTCGTCATCTTTTGGAGCAGAAGTAATCCCCACACAAGCCCAATGAAACCATTCGTATTTACAGTCTTCATTGTCACAACCAATCATCTCCCCAAAAGAGACCCGCTGACAGAAACAGTACAAGCTATTGTCAGCGTCATCCTGACCATTTAAAGGCTCTCTATGAGCAATGGGGGAGCCATTAGGTCCCATAATTGGACCTTCATTCTCATCACCACGATGCCTCTTCAAACCCTTATTCATTGCCATAGAGCCAGGTCCAGAAGAACCATTCTGACTCATCTTTTGAGCTTGTTTACGTTTCTGCATTCGTTTAGTGTATGAGTCTTCGGGTTTAGGGGTGGAAGTGCCCGAATATGCATCGCTGGCCGACCCAGTCTGACCAGGGCCAGCAGTATCTGAATTGTCATCGATCTCTGCCGAAAGATCCACCGGTGGCAAGAGTCCATCGTGCTCTAATTTGGCTATATCAGTTTCAAAGCTGGTGAGATGTTTAGCAATGAGAAACAAAGCAGTGTTTGCTAATAGTATCTTTTCCTTTTGAAGGCTTTTCATGGTGGCCATATCTTCTTCAATGCGCGCATAGATTTGCAGTTCCTTCGGATGTTTAGTAAGAGTACCGTTGGCTCGAATGAACTTATGGAGCTGGGCATCTTTAGCCTGGCATTTGCGTTTTCTTTCCTGAAGCTGAGTATCCTTGACTTTGATTTCATCAAGGAGATATCGTACTTCTAAGGGTAGGTTGGAGAGATCTTGGGTATATTTGTCGAGGACGGAGGTGGTATCCATTTCCTGATGGGCCATGGTGAATATAGTAAAGAATTGATGGGGGTGTAGTTATTTGTGGGGGAGCGGGGGTACCTTTTAGTATAGAAGCTATTAGCGATGGTTATAGATGTTCTGAACCTTTATTAGATGGTATTTTGCAAGTATTTTGTTGGTCTTTTGCTATGTTTAGATGATCTTTTTGCTGGAAAGTTTATCGAGAAATAACAGAAACGAATTAAAAATGATGATAAATATGAAAAATTATTTCTGATTGATCTTGCTAAAGAAAGGTTCTTCATGATTCAATTTGGTTCTTCCATAACATATATCATTTTAGAAACTCCATAATGTCCGATATAAACATCTCAAATTTATCATTGACCGATGATCATGCCCAAAAAGTCTGCCAAAGAGTGTTTTCTGGAATTTCTGGCAACAATTCTAATGATCTGAGCCCATCAGATTTCGCTACTATATCAGAGTATGCCCTGACCCCACAGGGAAAAAAGTCACTTAAAACATACTTGAATACAAATCCAGTACTGTTTTTACATGGCTTAAATAACATTGAAGACTCTAAAGGCTTGATATTGTTTCAAATCATCGAAAAAACTGACTTAGTTACGGTGCTTTCCGCTTTAAAACGGATCCTTAAACATGAAATTGAAGATAGTTGTAATTTTTCGAAACCCCCCCAAAATGATTCTAATAACTCCCCCAATTTCTACCTACAATTATACTATCAAATCTCCACCGAATTTAAACAATCTATAGTAGATGACATTCCTATAATTCTTGGCCAACTAAGTAACCCTGGAAAAGGAAATCATATTCTCGTCAACGTTCTTCTTGCTGACTGTATCCGTAAATCACCGCAAGAAAGCTCAGAGACACTTCTTCTGTTTTACCAAGACTTAATTGGACTTGGTCTTACCCAACCAGATAAGCTTCTTCTATTTTTCAAATCCCTTGACACGGTGTTTATGTATGATCCTGTGGTTGGAGCGAAGATATACACTGACGAATCTGCTCTGAGAGAAATTGTCTCTTATATAACTAATGTGGACGTTCAAGATGCTTTTCTGCGCCAAGTTATACTCTCTTTGTTAAATTTAGTCAGCACCTCATCTATGGATGGCCAATGTAGGACTTTCACTGCAAAAAAATATATAGGTTTGTTGAAAAATGGAACCAAACTTGATCAGTCATCATCAGGAGAAGATTTTGAATTAATGCTGGTTTTATCTACTTTATGTATTGTTAAGACTTGGAACTTCAAGGGTCATGAACTAAAGGACAATAATGGGTCTGGGTCTGAGGCTGCCATGCCTTCCATTGCACATATGTCTCAAATTTTGATATCAGCATTGAAAACAAACGATTCAGAAGTGCTTCGAGTATCTTTGGAAGGCTTGACATACTTAACCTTGAGTGCACAAGTAAGGAAATCAATCAGAATGGATGTGGCTACAGTGGAGTTATTAGTTGGCCTTATAGACTCAACTAAATCATTGGACTCTCAAGCACTTATTTTCTATGCATTGATGGTTATATTCCAGAATCTTTCGAAGATACCTGAAGAGAAAAAAGACACCAAAGAGTTTCTTAAATCCTACGCCCAGCCAAAGAAAGACGATATTGAATTCAAAGAAACACCAGATGAAATCAAATTATTCAATCGTTCGATCATTGACAAGTATAACGTGGTAGAGAAGTTCAAGTTAAATTTGGTCAAAGTCAAAGCTCGTCCAGATAGTAGAAGTATGAAACTCGTAATATCTATCATATATTCCTTCACGTTGGACAATTTAAAGTCCACCAGAAGTTCAATTGTAGAACAAGGAGGCTTCATAGTGGTTTTAGAATATTTGTTTGCAACTAGTGACGTTAAGGATGGAGTTGTTGGTCCTAAATCGAATGACACTGAAGAATTGGCTACTAGAGCTCAAGCACTTATGATCCTAGCCAAGATTTTGATTCTGTTGAATCCAAAGCTAATTTTTGGTAAATATAACCTGAAGTCAAGTGTACCATTTTTACTTGAACTCTTGAAGACAAATGATGAAGGAGACATCTTTCAAGGTGAAGAATTCAACAATGTTCAACGGTTGGAATCTTTGCTTGCATTGACAAATCTCTCCTCGGATTTGCAGAATAAGGATTTAAGAACTTCCATCATCGATAAATCGTTCGACAAATTCATAGCTGACTTACTTTTGGAGACCGAAATTGCAGCAATACAAAAAGCAGCATGGGAATTAGTGTCTAATTTGATATCGGAACCGTTAATGCTAGCCAAATTCTTCAATCTACAAGTGAAGGAAAACCGGAAGCGACTCGAGGTGCTATTGAATTTGATCTCGTCGACCGAGTCTGATTTGCAGATTGTTATTGCTGGTTTGTTGGCAAATGCATTGAGTAGCTTTGAAATGATATGCGAGATTATCCTGAAGGACGATGAGCTTCTTGGTTTACTTTTAAGTAACATTGGATCTGTTTTAGAGCAGCAAAGTGATGAAAAAGAACTTGTGCAACGATTGACGTATGCTTTAGCTGGATTCACATATAATTTAGTTGAATCTCGTGAGTATTTAACAAAGTTGAAGAAAAATGATCAAATTAGGAGAGGCCTACAATCAGTGGCTAGGTCTGGAGATCCAGAGACAATGGAGTACGTTACTAGTGTTCTACAGGCCATATCTTGATAACTTTTCATTTGGACTTTCCATAGACATCTAGATAAATATAGACATTAAAACTATTAGTAATGTATGAGTCTTTGTGCAAGAGTCTCGTTGTTGTGGCGAACAGAAGAAATAGCTTCCTTGACATTTTTGGTGGTCTTTTCGTTTTCTAACTTTACAATAATAGCCTTGTGCAAATTAGTGACGTAATCTGCAAAGCTAGGAGTACCACTTCCTATCCCTCGGGGTCCGTCTTCTATTAATAAACTTTTGAAACTTTGAGCTGCTACATCAATATCTTCTCTTACGATAATGATACCAGCCAGATGAAGGCTAGGACAGCCATTGATATTTTTCTGGAAATGTTCAACCAAGTTTCTGGCCTTCTGTGAAATATCTGTTGGTAAATCAGGTAGTTCGTCTGATATAGGGTCGATGTCTTTGATGGAGGCAACGCTTTCACCGAACAAATCTTTCAACAACAAAGGATTTGTATTTTTGCTGATCCAGACGTAAACGTTTAAGCCGTCACAAAGAATATAAACACCATCTTGTATAGATTTGCTGGACAAATCTTTGAATTCGGGTAATACTAGGGAGGAGGTGGGATCTTCAACATTCAGTGGCAATGCTTCGTGATCTTGGAGTGAATGCAATTCAACTAATGCTGGATAAAGACGGAACATGAGAGTCTCAAGAGGCATATCAAGTAATTGGTAAATATCAACTAGCCTGGAATCCAGAGATACGTCTGTCAGCAGGGTCATAGCATTGGTCTTTAAAAATGCAAGCATATACATTGCCATATGTTTGAGAGATTCTGGGTAGAGCAAATGTGAGCTTGCGGGCCTGTGATGATTGATTTCCAGTAAGGCGCGGTATTGAGTAAATACTTCAACTAGTTTATTGTTAATAGAGTCACGAAGCTCTGAGAATGTTTCCTTGCCAACAAACATAAGAGTATCTCTTACGATGGTAGCTACAATGGCATCTTCTTCTGCAAAATTGAACACCTCTTCTAATCTTTCACATACTGCAAGTACTAAATTGATAACACGAACTTTCCTGACCCCGAAACGATCAGTGTATAACAAAGCAGCTTGGAAATGGCAATCCAAGTGTGTAGAAAGTTTCCCGTCAAATTTTAATAGAACGGTAAAGGTTTGGTCTTCTGTAAGAACCGGAATAATTGGATCTTGTGGCCCTCCCCCTACGGCCAGATTATGGAGAGCAGAACTTGAAGTACCATAGTATTGCTCTACTTGAAGTCCATTTGAACAACGTAATTTTAATTGACCTTGGTATCCTATAGATTTGTGGACCGAGTTCCGGAATCTAGCCCCGAAAGCACGGCCATCTCTTTCCATGTTGAATTTTGACCACTTATATGATGAGCCACCAGTGGCATTACAAAGCCATCCTACATTCGAAAGATCAACCGACACGTCTGATACAATAAGACAATCTAAGGATACATTTTTTTCATTGAAATCTTTTGCTAAGAGACGATAGTATTCATTATCTGGATTGTAGAGGACCTTCTCTGCATCTGCTGGAGGATGGCGTCCAACAAATCGATTCCCCTTGAACTGGAGACGACCTGGCCCCCAAGAGGGCAACGAAGAAAGCACAGACGTGATCTTACCACCTTGCGAAACTCTTTCGAGACAAAGCATTGCTGTTCTACATGCCACTGCAAAGCATGGCTCAGGATCCGGTACTACGGTTGAGTCCATGGAGAGTGATTCCAAGTGATTCAATGCATCTTCTATGACATTTCTGCTGGTGATAGGATCGCCAAATAACCCCTGATAAAAAGGGATGAAAGGATCTTCCAAATCAGCCATTATGGTTAGCTGAGTAGCCTCTAAATGATCGGAGAGGTTGTAGAATTTGAGCTTTTTATCAAATGTTATGATGGATATCTTTCCAGTAAAAGCTTTGCCCTCATCGTCGACATCTTGGTCTTCCTGATACAAGGAGGCTCTTATTGTGTCAGCAATCAAAGTAGGAAGACCCTGACGGATACTACTTTCACTGACATCAATAAGAAAGACATGATGCAAAGCACTGTTTGAAGATCGTTCATTCCAGTTGTACTCCGGTGGAACTATAAAGTCATAGACTCCTTTGTGGAGCTCTGGACGCATTGCTACATCTATACGACGTTGAGAGAGAGGATCAAGCTGGGCATAGTACTCTGAAGGACACAGATTGTTTTCGAACAGACAAATATTACATTTGAACTTCCCTCTCAGATCATGGGTCATCATTGGATTCATGTATGCTCTACAACGATTACAACGAGGAGGTCCAATTTCGTTTACATTGCCCTTTCCAATTTTTTCATTTGGTTGACGGCCCATATTCAGCATATCTACAACTGGAATAGGGTCCTCTCCAATGGAAGTTGGAGCAAACGGACGTACAGTAATCGAGATCGGTAGTTTTGTTGCCAGACGGAGCTGTTCACTCTCTGGGACGTTATACATGGTCAGACGGATAAACTTTGGCAGGGCAGAGCCTTCATCCACTGCTTTAAATTGGGTACCCAGGATTGGAGGAATTACGTTTTGGAAAGTAAAGAAGCGTTTTTCAGAGTCAGATCCTTCAACTGGGGTAAGATATTCGTTCTGGACTGCGTGTCTAGTTTGAGCTATGGTATCGGTGGGGATGATAGATTGGGAGGAGGGCTCTACTTGAGGGAAAGAGGGGAAATTGGAACCAAGAGGGGCAGCACCAGGGAGGGCACCAGGGGGTGCACCAGGGGTTCCAGGAGTACTGAAAGCAGGTGTTTGAGGAGTCAGGAAGTATCCTGGATTCATAGGAGAAGCATTGGGGTGAAATTGGCCATTGCCGTTGGCGTTGATTGGATAGCCAGGCAGAGAAGGAAGGGAATTTGAATTAGCAAATTGAGGGTGAAATGCGGGCAGTTGAGGAGCAAAGGTAGGAGTTCCTGATAAAGATAATCCGTCCATTGACGTCAGAAGATCGTTCTGTTGAAAATAGGCCCTGGTGGCCCTTTTCTTCTTCTTTTTGTCGATGTCTGCCATGGACGATGGTGAGTTTTCACTTGAAGAATTTGATTTCAAGTTCGCAGAGATTTGAGATTTGATCGCGGAGATAAGTGGAGGTGGGAACAGGTGGACACTAGAAAGAAGAGAGAAGAAGAGAATCAACAAAGAAGGAAGAGAATTGATAAAGAGAGAAGAAGAGAGTTAATCAAGAAAGAGGAAGAGAGATAAAAAGAAAGAGCAAGAGAGATAATAAGAAAGAAGTGGAGTACCAACGAAGAATAAATGGTAGAGATTTCAGATTACAGATTATGGACTATAAATTATAGATTATAGATGGAATTACTTTCGATATGTAAATTATTGTATGTATGTATCTAGCAATGACTCGTTCCAAGTCCATTGACTGCCCTCAAGCGCATGTTGTCCAGCAATTTCTCGAAAACAAATCGACCTACTCCCAAACCCACCACTACGGCAAAAAAGTATGTCAAACAGAAAGTCATAGCCGCCAACATAAGGGCATAGTTAAACATTTCAGGCACTACACAGAGAACTAAGCGGATAGCATCACGGAAAATTCCCAGGGTCACCGAAATGGCGGAATTGTAGTTAGCAGTAACGGTGGTGGGAAGAGAATCGGCAACTTTTTCATCCAGAGCAGCACCATCACAACATGAACGTACTGTATCGACCCGAGAAACCGGTTCACAGCCCACGTAACTGGGATTGTGCCATACTCTTTGTTCCAAGTAATTGCGTAAAAATTCTAACCCGCGCAGAAGGAAGCCGATGAAAAAGATCAAGACAAAGATTCCAAATGCCTGGGCCTTGGAATTGGCGTACAATGACTTGAATACCACTGGGTAGCCGACGTAGGACCGAGTGAGGTACATATTCATGGACATAGTCATGCCTGACATGGAGTCAGTAGATGTAGAATGAGACATGGCCATAGTAGAGGAGGCCATATTCATGGTCGAGGAGGCCATAGTGTGTGAGGCCATCGTGTGTGAGGCCATCGACATAGCGGCACTAGTTACTGATGATGCCATATTCATGGCAGTTGTGGTTGCGGAGGACGCCATGTCCATTGATCCCATATCCATTGTGATGAGGTTTACGAGCTGTCTTTATTAGGTTTCTATCAGATTCAGATTGTGATAACTACAATGCAAGATGAATCCTAAGCATCTATATATATTTATATATAGATAGATAGATCCATGTATGTGTATGTATGTCTCTACGAGCTGCACCTTTCATGTTCCAGTTAATTTGCTCGTTCGAGAATTGAGCAAATTATCTGAAAAATCAGTGCGAACTCGGCTAGATGAGCAGAAATGGTGCATCTGATAGTGGAACACTATCGGAATTCTAAATAAGATATCGGTAAAGAGGGATATAATGGGGAGATATATGTACAGATGAGTCTTGATTGATAGAAGTTAAGGTTCAAGTGTAATTTTCATAAGTAAGAAGATTTATTAAGTTTTCAAGTGTCGGATATCGATAGTTGATCGGTCGATATTCATCAAGTGACCAGTAGTCCAATGGGCCCTAATTATTAAGAATTTATTACTATATTTTTAGTGGTCTACTGGCATATTTGTTGCAAAATCACTTCTATAATTCGAATATCGGCTCATTACTGGCTAATTCAAGCGGTATTCCAAGAACGATATAGCCAATAGACTCTGTAAGAGCACATAGAACGAGCACTTTCTGGCTTATGCGCAAGTTCCATCTGGAAAATCTGCGGAAGTACTTACCGAAAACGGTAGAATATGAGCCCAAGCAAAAGAAAAGTAACACATGAACAGATTATGAATAGATTGATGATGTGACAGTTGATACTAGCTAGATTGCCATTTCAAGAACCTTTCATCCGACCACTTTTATAGGAATCGTCAATTCCATCCGGAATGGTCGTAAAGTTCCGTTTGCATATTTGATCATTATTAGGTCAATAGATTCACTTCTCTTTCCTCTTTCTCTCTCTCTCTCTCTCTCTCTCTCTTTCTCTCTCTCTCTCTCTCTCTCTCTCTTTCTCTCTCTCTCTTTCTTTCTTTCTCTCTCTCTCTCTCTCTCGCTCTCTCTCTCGCTCTCTCTCTCGCTCTCTCTCTTATACCCATCTTCATCAACTCATCCACACACCAGCTTATCTCCCCCATTCACCCCATAAGATCCCTGCAAAAGCACATGGAACAGCTAGATCAATCCCTAGGTGAACTGACTTGCTCCGCTTACTATCTCTCATCGGGTACCCTCAACATCACTTGGCCAAATGGAACCAACTCCACCGTCAGCGACCCCATAAATTTCCCCGCCCTTTACTTCACAAATTGTCTGTTTGTAGAGCTACAAGAACTCCTGAAACCAGCCTTTCAACCCCTATTCGAAGATGCCTTCCAGTACCGTACTACAGAAGATGCCGGTGCCGTGATTGCTATTGCTTTCACCGTCTGTGGCATCTGTATTGCCAGTTGGATGTTAACATTGTTCTTATATTTGCTGCCACGCCATAAACGGAAACCCTGGTTAACCCAATTAGCCACAATCTTCTTCTCTATTGTAAGCTCCATTCTACTCTCATTGACTACTGGTGAACTTATGGACGAATATGAAGCTAGTAGAATCGATATTTTTCGACTTCACGCTGGTATTTATGGTCCAAGCAAGTATAGAATAAGCAAAGTGTTTATGGAATTATTCATTGGACTTGCTCTAATGCAAATTATGTTACATATGTCTCGTTGGAAGTGGAGATGGCTCCAAGGAGCGGTTTATCTTCTGGCTGAAGTAGCAGCATCGATCATCAACTTAGTAAGTGCCCTTCAAAATAATGAATTTTTGGTATATGATCAGATGTTCTTATATAGTCGCCGAGTAGTGAATTTTCTGATTCGAATGGGCCAAATGACTCAACTTACATTTACTTTGATCTATTATATGTCGATTACCAAGGCTATGTCGACTACGTACCTGCGTCCATTACTTCCTCTTGCATTTATGACGTGGTTTCTAGTTCTCTGGTTCTATACATTAACTATAACGGCAGTAACTTATTTCCATGAAGCTTGGTATTCGTATTTTTGGATAGAATTCATCGTACATTTTACTGAGATAGTTTTGGTTACTCTATTTTGGGAATGGATCCTTAATGTGGCTATTTTAGAGAAGAGACAAGAAATGTCAGATATGTTGGGTAGAAGACTCTCTATAGATGATATTACCAGTTTAAAACTGGCAGAAGGAGGAGTTACTACCGAGACTGGTCGTCATTTTAGGCTGAGAATTCGTAAATTATGGCGTAAAAGGCGTTTTGCAGAGCCCCAAGCACCCACTGAAGTGTATGAAATGGGACAAATGAAAAGCAAAAGCAAAGATCGGAATCCATTGGATGATGGTCCCGAACAACGAGAAAGGGGGGTAGCAAATGGATCTGGTGACGTTAATAGTGAAATCGGACCACAATGCAACGTTCATGGAGTTCAATATGGAACTCAAACGTCATCACACGAGGAAATTGAGGTGGAGTGTCCAAGTTTTGATTTGGGCCAGCACAGGTACTCGCTGGACGAGCAGGTGATACATTATGGATTTGATTCTGACTAGGAATGTGCTTCAAAATGGGGTATATGACATTAACATAGGATATTAATATATAGAGTAATGAGTTATGACTTAAAGAAAGAAGTAGAACGGCATAAAATCAATGAGGCTTGAAGGTTCAAGCATATATGCAAATTATATGCTATATATGCTTATTGGCATATGGATATAGCAATGGATCTGCTTATTATATTCGCTTTATACCAGTTACACAATATTTGTGTTATTATTATGTTGGTTGGCATAGATGTGGGCTGATGAAAAAGATAAGCCCGAAATATACGAGAGAAGACTCACATAGAACGTATTATGCTATGACAGAAGACACTATCATTCCACTAAAAACGTACTTTTGGAGTCGAAAAAGCAACAATGTGAAAACCAGCATATACTATATATACTATATTACAGCTACTAGTATATGGATCTGGTACCAGCGGTACCAACTATATGTTTACAACTACTTTGTTACTTTGTCTCCTATGCCTTGTCCTCTGCCGTCCTCTCTATTTGCTGTGTTGATCACGTGATCTATCTTGCCCGTCGATTCTAGCAGGTTCTAGAACCTGCACACACCCCATATATAAGCAACGGCTGCTTCCCTACTTTCCGGACCAATCATGCTTAGTAGTAAAATCAACGCCAGATTGTTACAACGCTACTCTCGTGGGGCCAGGACTGTGTCCTCTGTTCCCGGTGTAGTCGGGGTACGTTATATGTCATTGGAACCGTTTACATCATCCAATGCCCTGCTGGTAAATTATTCTGATGCCCATGGCTTTCCCCACACGGCCCTGCCATTTTCTAAGACAACCAGAGCAGCAATGATACCAAAGATAGTTACCCGTCAATTCCACGGATCGGGGGCCAAAAACTTACAAATGTCCATGGATAAAGATGGCCAAGATAACCGCCCAGCTCTTGAAAAATATGGCTCCGATTTAACCCAGATGGCTAAGGATGGAAAACTAGATCCAGTGATTGGAAGGGATGAAGAAATCAGGAGAACCATCCAAATTTTATCCCGTAGAACCAAGAATAACCCAGTTCTTATTGGTAATGCTGGTACCGGGAAGACAGCTGTGATGGAAGGACTTGCTCAACGTATCATCAAGGGAGAAGTGCCCGAGTCGATGCGGGAAAAATCGATCATTACTTTAGATTTAGCCGGAATCATATCAGGATCGAAATTCCGAGGAGATTTTGAGCTGAAATTGAAGGAAATTTTGAAAGAAGTAGAGGAGAAACATGGGAAAGTGGTACTCTTCATCGATGAATTGCATTTACTTATGGGTTTAGGTAAAGCAGAAGGGTCTATCGATGCCCTGAATATGCTTAAACCTGCTTTGGCTCGAGGGAAGCTCTCCTTATGTGGTGCCACTACTATAGAAGAGTATAGGAAATACGTAGAGAAAGATGCTGCGTTGGCTAGAAGATTCTCTCCCGTTATGGTAAATGAACCCACTGTTCAAGATACCATTTCAATCTTACGAGGTTTGAAGGAACGTTATGAAGTACATCATGGAGTAAGAATTGCCGATGGATCTTTGGTTACCGCAGCCGTTTACGCTAATCGGTATATTACTGACCGTCATTTGCCCGATAAGGCTATTGACTTGGTAGACGAGGCATGTTCCACTCTTCGGTTACAACATGAATCAAAGCCTGATGCCATTGCTCAATTAGATAGACTGATAATGACCATGGAAATTGAACTTGAATCGTTAAGAAAGGAAGAAGATCAACTTTCCATTGATAGAAGAAATCTGCTTGAGGACAACTTAAAGGTCAAAAAATCGGAACGGGAAGAATTAACTTCCCAATGGGAAGCAGAGAAGAAGCTGATTGATGCAGTGAAAGATGCTAAAACTGAGTTAGAGCAGGCCAGATTCTCTTTAGAGATTAATCAAAGGGAAGGGAACTATGGAAAGGCTTCGGAACTTCAATATGCAACCATTCCTGCTTTGGAACAGAAACTTTTGGATTTCAGTAATAAGGAGAAAGAGAAGGGTAATAACGTAAATACGATGTTGCACGACTCCGTGACTCCTGAAGATATCTCTAACGTCATTTCCAAGATGACTGGTATCCCTGTAGCCAATCTTATGAAGGGTGAAAAGGATAAATTGATTGGAATGGAAGACATCTTGAAAACTAGGGTTGTCGGACAAGATGAGGCTATTCACTCTGTTTCAGATGCTGTTAGATTGCAGAGAGCTGGCCTTACAAGCGATAAACGTCCAATTGCGTCATTTGTGTTCCTTGGTCCTACTGGTACTGGTAAGACAGAATTAACTAAGTCGTTGGCCGAATTCTTGTTCAATGATACTCTGCTGGTAATCCGTTTTGACATGTCTGAATTTCAAGAGAAGCATGCCATTTCTCGTTTGATTGGTTCTCCACCTGGTTATGTAGGCTACGAAGATAGTGGAGAGCTTACAGAGGCCGTTAAGAGAAAACCATATTCCGTGGTTTTGTTTGACGAATTTGAAAAGGCCCATCCTGATGTTTCGAAACTCTTGTTGCAGGTTCTTGATGAAGGTTCGTTGACTGATTCTCATGGAAATCATATTGATTTCCGTAACACCATTATTGTTTTAACATCCAACATTGGTCAAGAGATTTTGTTGGCTGACAAAGATGCTGGAGAAGACGGCAAAATTAAGGATGAGACCAAGTCTGCCATTAAGGAAGTATTGACCAATTACTATCCACCTGAGTTCTTAAACAGATTGGACGATGTATTGATCTTTAACAGATTATCCAAGAAGTCCTTAAGGAACATTTTGGATATCCGTTTAGACGAAATCAGTCTGCGTTTGGCCGATAAAAGAATCACTTTATCCCTTACTGCACCCTCCAAAGATTTACTATGTGATTTGGGATATGATCCAATATATGGAGCTAGACCATTGAATAGAGTCTTGCAAAAGCAAATTCTCAATCCTCTTGCTATGATGTTGATAAAGGGGCAGGTTCTTGAAGGTGAAGTTGTCCACGTTGATGTCAGAAAGGGAAAAATCGACTTGAAGCCAAACCACGAAGCGGAAGAATGATGTATATATCAAAAACTTTAATGTAAATAGTTAATGAATCATGAAAAATATGAGCTGTAATTGCAAGTGGGTAGCTCTTGTGTCTCGATGCCAGGTCATAATCTATTCACTTCACTTCACTTTTCTCTCTGCTTTTTCTATTATTTCCACTGCTTTCTATATTTTACTCTATTAGACTATTTGAAGACTTACATTCATTTATGTATTCAGGAATCCTATCTAGTATGACAAACGACTTTTTGAACTTAATACTCTTACCTCCTCAGTCTAAAGAACCCTACCGACTGTTGAACCATCAGCGATACGCTTTTCACTATCATCAACCTTTCTCAAGGAAGCTCCACCTGTGATCTGTGTTAACAAGGCGCCGATGTTGGGGAGCCCACCGGCTGGTGGGCCAGCCGCCACCGAGGAATCTGATGCAGGAGGTGGAGGTGGAGGTGGGGCAGGAGCACCAAATGGTGGAGGTGGGGCAGCTGAAGTAGGAAGTGATGGAGGTGGTGCTGGAGGTGCAGCTGGCGCACTACTAGAGGGTAAAGGTGGTGGTGGTGGTGCCAGAGATTCTGGTAATGGTGGTGGAGGTGGTGCTTCTGTTTCTGGCAAAGGAAGAGCTACTGGAACCGAAGACTGGTCAAAAGTCGGCTGGTTGTCAGCAGGAGGCGTCTGAAAGTCATCCGAGTCTCTGTCCTCCGTGAGAGCTCCAGTATTGGGGATAGGTGGAACACCTGATGAAGGAGGAGGAGGGATGCTAGCAGGGGTTGTGGGTACACTAACAGGTGCAGATGGTGCTTCCTGTTGGATTTCCTTCGCTTGCACAGGTTGGCTTTGAATCAGAGGAGGAGGCACCTCAGAAGTAGGAGTTCCTTGAGCTGATTGTGGTGGTGCCATACCTCCGAACAAAAGACTTGCAAGATGTTTTGCTCCAGCATTGTTAGGTCCGTCATCATCAGAATCATTGTCTTCTGAATCACTCCAGTCGCTATCATTTGTGGTACTTCTTTGCTTTTCTCTTTGAGCTGCTACCTTTTGAGGATCGACCTTGGTTTCCGTGGCAGTTGGCTTGAAGAAAGGGTTTGTGTTTGCTCTTCCTGTTGTTCCATTGTTGGTCATCTTAGAGAATGGATTCTCGGAATGGCTGTTTGCTGGGGTTGTCGCTGGAACAGAAGAGCTACCAGAAGCAACCTTGGTGACGTCGTTTGCCACCACTGGAGCAGATGGTTGAGGTTCGCTTGTAACAGCTGATGGAGCTGTCTTGGTCAGAGTTGGTCCGTAGGCTTTAACTGGCGCGGGGCTCTCCTCCTCATCGTCATCACTCAGGTTGTCATCGTGGTTCTTAAGAGCTTCCATTTCCTTCTTTAACTTCGCTAACCTAGCTTCTTTGTCTTGCTTTTTCTTTAGCTTTCTCTCCCTTTCGTCACTTTCGAGCTTGGCCTTCTGCTTCAAAAGTTCCTGGTATTCAGCATCGCCATCCTCGTCATCAGAAGAGTCTACTACAGGCTTGGAAGCAGCAGGAGGCGCAGAAACTGGGGCAACCGAAGGTACATGTGCTGGTGAAGAAGAAGGGACAGGTGCTTGAGTAGGCTTTTGAGGTGGCGAAGTTTTAGATGTTTGTGGAGGGACAGTCTTCTCTTGGTTTGGCTCGGCCTTTTCAGTAGTAGGAGCGGCCTCAGAGTGCTTCCGTCTCGAGATTCCAAGTTTTTCAAGTCTCTCATTCATTCTCTTTTCAGCTTGGGCCTTAATGTAAGCAGATCTTTCCTCTTGAGTGGTGTAAGCTGCTTTGGGGGCGGAAGACGTAGCGTTGTTTACAGATCCACTGGCCAGTGAATGTGCTGCTGGAGCGGCTGGTGGAGCAACCGAATTGTTAGTAGGAACATTGGTGGTTCTCTGGGCCTGAGCATGTTGCGCTAATCCCTTGATGAAAGCAGCCACAACCGATTGAGTGCCAATCCCATTTTCCCATTTCTCATCACCAATGGCATCTTTATCGGTAATTTGCAACACAGAGAAGCAGCCAGCTTCTAAATCCTTGATACCAGTTTCAATGTCGGCAATGATACCAGATTGAGTGATATTTTCCTTTCTAGCAGCCTCTACCTGTTCTTGTAATTGCAGATCTAAATCGTCATTGGAAGTGAATGATTTACCAGTTAAAGCAGCCATTCTTTGTTTTAACAATTGCTTCGATTTAAACTTTTTACGATCTAATTCAGTTACTTGACCATTTGGTCCTGTGCCTACGATAGCAGCCTCAGAAGAGTCAGCCAGCCAATCTGGGTTTTGCTTGGCCAACTTAGCCTTGGCCAACTGGACTTTGGTGTTGGCAATATTCAGATTAATTTCGTTGATTTCAGAAATCAATTTGGGGACCTCATCTCGTGTGAGCTTGTTCAATTTTTGAAGAAGATCCTTCTTTGAGGTGAAACTGGCGGCAGCAGCACCAAAATTGTTCAATTGAGACTGAGTCTCGGTAATTTTGTTCTTGAGGGTGTCAATTTCGTATTGATACCGCTGCTGGGCTTGAGTCCGCTTCAGCAGAGCATCCTGATCCTCGGCATCAATCGCATCAAGTAGAATCTTCTTCTCTCTAATTTCTTTCTTGAGTTCATCGATGGTAAGAGGGGTAGAGATGGAGGTAGTCGAATTCGAGCCATTAGAAGAGTTGGAGGTACTGTTGTCATTCTTCCGGTGTCTTGAGCTGGATACATACGCTACATCATTATCGTTGTTCTTGTACCTAGTAGCTTCTGTTGGTCTTGATCCAGGGGCAGGTGCTGCATTGTTGAAGCTTTTAGTTGACTTAAGAGAGTTCTTAAGAGTAGCCATCAGGTCTTGCAAGTATTTTGTTGAAGGGGGCACCAATTCTGGTGGCAATCTTATTGGCAAATCAAAGCCATTCAAACGACGGTACACCAAATGCATGGCTACAGCAAACTCGTCCTTATTGAGCTTTCCTTTGTTATTTGAGTCTACAAGATTCCAGATCAGTTCCAAATCTGGTCTACTCAAACCAGATTTCCCAAAGATACCAATTGCAACATCCCCACCGATGAATCCTTTACCCTGAGAGTCCCAAGCAGAAAAGATGCCATCATAAATAGTCTTTTCTTGTTTAGTAATGGCCCAGGTTACGTTGGTTTTCAAAGCACCACCCATAGCTTGTTGAAGCTGAGAGGATGGCATTTGAGCTGACGGTAAAAAGTGTTGCTCAATGGCATTGAGACCTGGGATTCCTCCAGTTGGCATAGATACAAAACCCCATTGGCCAGGTTTACCCGTAGGTTGAGCCTGAAGGGCACCAGTTGGTTGGCTTGTGAGGATTTGAGATTGATAGCCTGTCGATTGGGATTGGAGTGGAGCTGTACCACCACCAGTACGCTGAGAGGTGAGGGTTTGCTGGAAGCCATTGCCGGTTCTTTGAGCTCCAAGGGGTTGTTGTGTTCCGTAAGGAGCTCCTCCTGTAGTCATAGGAGCCAAAGGACCGGTTTTTTGAGCCGGAATGAGTCCTGCGGTCTGTTGAGGTTGCAAGGGGATCAAGGTGCCACCACCAGTGCGCTGACTAAGTAAAGGACCAGCGTTGGAGGATCCAAAGCCGGTTTGCTGTGGTTGAAACCCAGTTTGTTGCAGTTGAAACCCCGTTTGCTGTGGTTGAAATCCAGTTTGCTGTGGTTGGAATCCAGTTTGCTGTGGTTGAAACCCTGTTTGTTGCAGTTGGAACCCGGTTTGTTGTGGTTGAAATTGGCCAAACCCAGTCTGTTGAGGCTGGAAGCTGGTGGAAGGAGCAGCAGGAGCCCCGAACCCTGTTCTCTGGGGTTGAATCCAATCGTTAGCCTGAGGCTTAGAACTAAAACTAGCGAATGGAGTGTTCTCTAAGATCTTATCCGAGTCCTCTGGGACAGAGAAGCTGATAGCATCAACAAAGCTCTTCACTTCATTCTGCCATTTTGCTGGTAAGACCCCCGGTAAGGGTTCCCCCTTCAAAGAGGAATTACAGAGGTGCAAGGCAAGGGCGAATTCCGGAAACAATAAAGATCCGGACTTGTTGGTATCAGCGAGAGCCCAGATTTCCGCCAAAGTAACCGGAGCAAGACCTGACCGTAACAAGATTTCTCTGGCAGCATCACCACTGATTGCTTGTTCACCCTTTGGTACAGCTGATCTAAACAAGTGTTCAAATTTGCTTTGGTCTGCAGCAGTTACAAATGATAACCGGATTGAAGGAATCTTCAAATCAGTATTCTCAGAAACAACCGGGGCATTGGGACCAAATCCAGTTGGTTGAGCTTGGATATAACCGGTTTGCTGGGCCTGAAGAGGCTGCGAAACCGGGGCCTGGGTCATGCCAACTTGCGGTTGTGGTGAGTAGAAGCTCTGCTGTTGGCCGGAAATCCCATTGTTGAAGCCATTGCCCCCGTATGGGAGTCCCTGGAATTGCAGTTGTTGCAGTTGGGGAAGGAATCCGGTCGGTTGGGATTGTTGCATGAGTTGGGGCTGTTGCTGCTGTTGCTGTTGAGATGGGTATCCCTGCATCCCAGCATACCCCGTCTGTTGCGGTTGGAACCTATATTGGCCCTGGTTTGGCTGCTGGTACGGGTTGTACATCGCCTACGTCGTCGAGGTGGTGGTCGGAAGTAGTGGTTGGAAGTTGGAGGTCGGTCCTTTCCAGGAGTCGGGTCTGTGTGCAGGCCGTGGCGGAGGCAGCATTTTATGCAGGAAGAACTGCTGCAGGGAAGCAGCAGCAAAGCTCGTCGTAGTTTGGGAGAAGGTATTTACTAGAAGGTATTCAGTTGCAGAAGGTATACCCTTAAGACGCTTTACATCATGAATGTACGTATTTTGTATAAATATATGCGTTATGCACACTATACGTAAAAACGAATATAACGATTTCTGCTTTTCGTCAGAAAATTCATAGACTTCTCTGTTTGATTCTATGATTCATATACTTCAAATTGATCTACCATTTGAAGCTCACCAATCATCTCTAACATCTCTAACATCTACATCATTCGTATATATATGGCTTTTTAATCTCCTACATCTTCTATATCTCCTAAATCTTTTGTGTTTTTATATCTTCAATGTCTTTTGTATCTTCTTTATCTTTTGTATCTTTGTATCTTCAATGTCTTTCATATCTTCTATATCTTTTGTATCTTTAACATCTTTTAAATGGTGTTCTTCGACTTCACAATCACAAACCCATTCTACTTGTCCTCACAAATTCATCACCTCGTCCCAAAATTCAACTTCTAGTAAGGTCACATCAGCAAATACTTCGACCAAATATTCCAATTCAGTCTGAGAAATACCATGGTTCTTGAAATATTCATCCAAATTAGCTATTCCCTCGTGGTATGCTGAGCTATACCAATCCAGACAATATTCTGCAAGCCAATCACCATAAATCTTGGAAGCTTCCGTCCCATTCTCAACTCTGAACTTTACTCCATATTGTGCTGCTTCGTAGTATCCAAGCAAGCATGGAGCTAAGGAAACGAGACTAGCAATAAAATTGTCATTCTTTCCAACTCTCTCTAAATAGCTACAGTATTTTTCACAAGCAACGCCAGGCTGGAAACCTTCCTCACTTTGATCTAATCGCTCTATATCTATCCCATGACCTTGCATTTTCACCTTGTGCCTCTCAATTTCTTGCACTATATTTTCTACAGGCTTCGTTATCTTAGCAATTTCTTTATAGTCTGGTGCCTTGGCTGCAGTAAGACATTGCATCTGAGCATAATTCACCAAGTAGTGATAATCTTGTTTCAAGTAATAGATAAACAGGCTAAATTCTAGTTGATTACTGGCCAAAGCAACTAAAAATGGATGGTTGATGTATCTTTTCCACGCATTTGCAACCCGTGAATGTGAAACAAAGAATTGATAAAAGGAGCCATATTTCTCGAATACAGATGTAGCATAATTTTCAGCAGAGATGGGATTAGCAAGAGCTTCAATATATAATCTCTTGGGTTGAACATTGTGATTTAAGGGTCCATTTCCGTGGCCAAGTTTCTCCATGGAATCTATTCCGAGATGAATATAGTCGATTGAAAGGGCAACTGCTTCTTCCAAAGTGTATTTTTCAAGGGCCAAATTTGCAGCAATTGAAGAGGATAAGGTACATCCAGTGCCATGGCTGTTACTAGTGCGTACATATTTTGAAGTAAAAACTGTAATTTTGTCAGCATCTGATTGATATAATATATCTTTGACCTCCAAATCGTTTGCAGCAGATTTTACAGACTCAGAACTCATATCAGCACGCTCGCCAGTACTAGTCCATGGAATATGACCACCTTTCAAAAGGATGTTTTGGCAACCAACGTGATTTTGTAATTTGATAGCAAACCTACATAATTCATCTACAGAGGTAATCTCTTCCACTTCTTTCCCAGATTTTACTTTGAACAAGGCTATAGCCTCTAAAAAATTGGGGGTCAATACAAATGCCCTCAGAAGTAATGAGTTATAAGAATCACCTTGAATCAGACTTTCAGCGAGCAAAGTATATCCTGACGTACTCAACAATACGGGATCAACTACAATCTTAACTTTTCGTGATTCCAAATAGTCCAAAAACTCATTTAACACTTCTACGGATTCTTCGGTCATCATGCCAGTCTTGATAGTTTTCAATGATACATTGTGCACCGGTTCGAGAAAATCTTCAAAGACCAACAGTAAAATATTTTTCAAATGTTCTTTTGGTGTCTTATGAATACTAGTGACTCTACTTGTATTCTGAGCAGTCAATCCAGTTATACAAGTAGCTCCATAGACTTGGTGGGAAGCAAAAGTCTTAAGATCAGCCTCAATTCCTGCCCCTCCGGATGGATCTGAACCAGCAATTGTAAGACACACTGGGTATTTTCCAGGGACATGATTAGTTTCCGTCGACGGCTGAAGTGACAAGTATTCAATTGCAGTCATAAAGAAGTTTCTGATAAGCTCTTTATTAAAATATCTACCAGTTTGTTCAACAATGTCTTCATATTAACCTCGCAAGATGAGTAGCTGTAAACGCATTTTTCTGGGTAGATGCATCAAACGGCTGCATACGAAAAAAATATTGAATCTTTGAGGGTCCGAAAGGATAAGCGTATGCGCTTACCGGTATATGCTAATAGCACTACTCATTATGGGAATAAACACCGATCTACATTTTGACTGGAGCACTTCAAATAGTATACAGTTATGAATACAATTAAAAAGAGCAGTTCAAAGAGCATGTAATTATGAACACAATTAAAAAGAGCACTTCAAAGAGTATGTCATAAAGAATACTTTTGAAAAGAGCAGTTCTAGGAGTACATAATTATAAAGACATTTAAAAGGAGCAGTTCCAAGAGTATGTAATTATGAATATGTTTAAGAAAATGTGTACTTGAGGTTGTCCACAAATATTTTTATTGCACTATCAGTTAACCCAATCACTCTGCAAGATCCTCCTTGTGACTCGAGTAGCGTTCGACAAGACTCAACTCATCTTCGAGGGTTTCCAGACGATATTTAATTCTAATACTAGGCACGTTGGTTTTCTCTATATCATTTCCCTCCACTCCTCCTAAAGCAAAATTCTTTCCAATCCAATGCCTTTTAATCTTGGATTCCCATCCACTCTGTTTCACTGAATTGAGGGCAAGTTCACACATATCAACGGCTGACAACTTATAGATCTGTGCAGCAACTGAATACTCTTCAATCAATGGTTCCTTGGTAAACGAAAATTGTAGTGGATCGTCTGTAGATAATGAAACATTTAATCCCTTTTGAAAGAAATTGAAAAACGGATTCTTATCATAGGTCAAGAACAATGCATTGTTGGAGAGAGGAGACATGGCCATTCCAATTTGATCCAAGTAAAACAAATATTGAATGAATGGGATCTTTCTAAGTAAGATACCGTGAGATATCGAGTGAGAAGTCAAGAAAGTACTGATTAAATGCTCTGGATCTCCAGCTTCTCCACAATGTGGTCTCAATAAGAAGGTATTGAGATTTAAGCTCTTTCTAAGTTGATTGACAGAAGTGATGTTGGCATACAAATAGTAAATGTAGTACGAGTATGGTGGGTTTTGTGAAAAATCCCATTCGCTAGCTCTAGGGAACTTTCTCGAGTTCAAGAGCTTCTCTGGTTTGGACTCGTCATCAACAGAATCAAATCCAATAACCCTTTGTAAGAACACATGCAATTTTGGATGACTTTGAGGGTCAATGGAGACTTCGAACAATGGCTTGAAGAGATTTTCCAAAATGTTTTGAAAGGTCGAGACATTTCTGTTCGTCTTATACAAATCATACAATCTAGGAACTTGAACAAGCCATCTGACATTGTGACTGAAGAGTTTATTATCCACAATCCAACCAGCCAATTTGTCCCATTCATCGTATGATCTACCATAGATTGATATACGTAATTCTACATGTTGATATTTTGAACTTTCCAAATCTTCGAATACTTGTCTAGTCAATTCAGCCAAATATCTTCCGTTGATGAAATTGTCAGTCTTTAAAAAGATTTCACGAAGTCTTGATTCGCCAATTGGATTATATTTCAAATTGAACTTATCAAATCTATGGAAGGTGTCCGTATGAGCATGCATATCTAACGTATCAATGGATAAGTCATAACCGGTAAGATTTAATGATTTAAACACTTCAGCAAGAGTCAAAATCTTGCCGTCTCTGAAAATCACTTGCTCGTCCGGTTGAGTCTTTAACTTATACTTAATGAAACGTAATAAATGCTTTTGATTCATACAAGCAGAGTGGTGAATATGGGTGTCTACTTTACGAACGTTGTAGAAATCACGATGGGGATTCTTTTTCGATTGCTTCGTTTCTTCAAACTCATTTAAAAGATAATACATATTCCACTTAGTCTCCAAATACTGCAAACGCTTGAATGCAAAAGATTTGGAAGGACCATCAGATGACATCTTAGTAATCTTATTTAAATCTGAGTAGAAATCGTGTAAAGAAGGTACCGTTTGCCATTGTGGAGATTTTCCAGTTTTGGCATCTACAACCTGATAAACGTCATCATCGTTAAGTTCTACGGTGTAGTCTACAGATTTACTTGGAATTTCACATTTGGCAAAGTCAAACACTTCTTCCTCATCCTCTTGAGATGACAATGGCAATTGGTTGAATCGATTTTTCAGCTTGTAGGTGGGTAAAGGAGGAGGGGGATAAATGGTCCAGGAGTCTCCATTTTTAGGGTTTTCACTCTCATCAAGCTGGTGGGACAAACTCAAATACTTATGACGTAAATCTAAGCACTCTTTAATATTACTGAAGAATTCAACCAACTCTTCTGGATATTCATCATGAAGATGATGTTCAGCAGGTCTACGTAATACACTGGAGCCATGAATATGAGAGGAGGAAGATTCCTCTAAAGGATGAGGAAACTCTATGATAGAGTGTCTACGTTGGATACTTTTAGGCGAACCTGAAATAACTGGGTCATTGTTATGAAGTGCTTCAAACGTCTTGACTTTCAAATCATGAAATTTCATAAACTTTTCCTCGGTGGATGAAAAATGAGCTGAAGGGAAGGATCTGGATATCGAGCTGTCGTCATCACTATCGTCAAAATTGTGAGTTTCTCCGACAAAGGGAGATTGCTCAGGAGAGGACATTGATTGACTTCTTACTCCTGTTATTGCTGAAGCAACTGTGGTCTTATCTTGAGATGAGATTGGATTTGAATCGGACTGTCGAGCACCGCGAACGTGACCCACAAACACAGTAATAATTGAGATAAGGGCAGAGAGAGAGCAGAAGTGGGGCCAACGATGTTTGTAAATGATGAAGGGTAGGGTAGTTAATGGCAGTACTTAGGTAAATATTCTTTCTTTTACTTACTCTTCTCTTTGAATTGCAGTTAAAAAAAAGTGAACTGCCTTGTTGTGTAGTTTATCAATGTATAAGTATATATATTTGAAACATTTGTCATCACTATTATTGAGTACTCAAGTAAGAGGAACGATAACCAAAACCTCGCCCTAAGGGCCACGTTTTCTTAATGAAAAATGGAGATGATAAATTTTGAATTAGTTCATCAAATTCATATATCATTATGTGAGTTTTTTTGTGTGAGTTATGGTCTTCCTTGTGTCATATAACACTACCAACCTTATAATGCTTTCGTATATAGTTTGGTATAACTTTTCTTCGAGACATCGGAAAATATCTCACATGTCCGATCCATACAGAAATTGCAGCCATAAGGCTTCTTATCCCTCTTCTTCTTCTTCTTCTTGTCCTCACTACTTTAAGCTAGTACAATTTTTATTGGTATTTAATAAGCTAACATATATTTTCATCATCTAAAGCATGATGGCGTAACCGAGAACTGCTGCAAAACCAGTAAGCAAGTTGCTCGAAGGCATGTTTCCACCTGCTTTACTTGAGGAGGCGGCAGTGGTAGAAGCAGATGCAGATGAAGAGGCAGAAGCAATAACAGACGACAAAGTGGATGCTGCAGAAGAAACTGCAGAAGTGGCAGAAGAAGCACCAGAACTGGCTTGTGCCTTAGCTTCAGCAAACATCTTTTCGTAACTGCTTCCCTCCCATTGCTGTACATCTGACTTCTTAAACAAAGATGAGATGGTAGTGGTTCCCTTCTTGACCAAGGATGCAAGGTCATTAACAAGAGCAGATCTGACAGCTTTGTCACTTATGAGTTGCTTGAAAATGTGAGGAATGATATTAGACTCAACGGCTCCAGCAATGATAGGACCAAGTACGTAAAGTTTGGTTGGGTTACCGTTTCCAGCAGCAAACTTGTGGAAGACACCAGTAAGAAGAGCAACAGCGTCTTTTTGGAAAGCTGGGTCTGTAAGCAAATTGTGGATGGTAGTGTTAAGCAAGCCACTTTCGTTCACAGAAGTGAAAATGGTAGTGAGCAAGTCTTCAACATTGTCACGCTTGTCAAGGTCAATTTCATATTTTATGTCTTCAGATTCAGTTTCCATGTAACCATCTCTGACAAACAAAGTCTCCAAATCCTGGCTGGTACGCTCTTCGGCCATTCTCTTCATTAAAGCTGGTAATTCGAATTCGACTTCATTTTCATTGAAATCTTCTCTCTTGGCCAATCTTGTGATGGCGTGGATGATTTCAGAAAGGGTGATGTCACCGGAGGCAATCAAGCCCTTTCCGATGGTAAGAATAGCAGGAATGAGTTCTTGGTCGGTGATGAATTGAGAGATAAGCAGATAAGCTAATCCAGATCTGTCCAAAGCAACAAACAAACCTGTTGTGTTCAGGGTATAGATGAGTTCAGCACCAACATCAACAGTGTAGCTAACAACTTTGTCAACAATTGGAGATGAAAGATTCAGGTTGAGGAGGTAGATAATAGTCTTTGGTAGTAAGTTAGAGTCCTTCAACCAAATTAAAACATCGTCTAAGTAAGCCGGGTGTTCTTCGAGGATAGTGTTGAGGAATCCAGCCACTCCTTCGATAGGTAAGCTATGGATGATGTCGACCACAGTAGTTGCAAGACCAGATCCAGCAGCAGCAGTTGCACCTGCGGTTGCAACAGCCGAGTCTAAAGCTGTTGTTGTGCTAGCACCTGCAGTAGCAAAGTACCCGGTGTATTTATAGGAACCAGTGGTGGTGGCAGAAGTCTCAGCAGCAGTAGCCGATTCAGAGATAGCAGAAAGGGCAGAGAACACTTGGTTCAAGGCTGCAGAAGTAGCAGTCGTTTCGACAGCAGCAGCAGTAGTTTTAACAGCAGCAGCGGTAGTTTTCACGGTAGCAGCGGTAGTTTTAACAGCAGCGGCAGTAGAAGTAGTAGCAGCAGCAGCCGTGGTTTCACCGGTAGCTCCACCAAGATCACCGACGATACCAGCGAGAAGCGCAGCATTGGTAGTGGTTGCGGAGCCATCACCGAAAGTAGATTCAGGATATTGAGCATCGTCTCTTTTAACATAAAAACGAGCAGCTCCAGGAACTTGAAGCCCACTAACTGCCACTGCAGAAGCAAGGGCAAATAAAATACCGTTTTGGAACTTCATAACGAATGGATTTGGATATAGCTTTTAAGTGTGATTGATTAATTTAGGGTAGTAATGCTGCAATGAAGAGATGTGCAATCAATTAATAAGTCCAGAAACCTCTTTCACGTAGAAAAAGTTATCAGAATATGCTAAACACAAAAGTTGTATGCTCCAAAAGAATTAAACCTTCGAAAGGGACGATTGCAGTCCTTTTTAAAGAAGATTGTTCTTGCTTCAAAGCAGCCATTTCCAGATTGGGAAATACTTTGGGTTGCCTGATTAGGGCAAGTGATGTGAGACCTGCATACACTCGGGGTCCCTTTGGGGGAATTACTAAATTGGGAAAGAGAATTTAAGAGTTTGTCCACGTGACTTGACATTCGATGTTGCGAAAGTGCCCCACCTTCGGAAGCACTTCGATTACTTGGATAGAAAGAGGAAGAAGATATTTGATATCGTGGTTCTGGACAGAAGTTGATGGTTCATTTACTCAATTAAGTCTCTGGTAAACTGAATCGGCATTCAAATCGAGAAATCTCGTCAAATTTACACTTCTTCTTCTATGATCTCCACTTCCGCCTTTACACGTTTTGAACTAAGCCATTTATTTCTATACCAAAATCGGTAATTCTAAGCCTAAAATAAATCCCGTCAAACTATTACTATAGGAAGTTTAAAAGAAAATTCGTTACCTTCATCGTTGACTTGATATTTTTTGTACTTGTCCAATGTAGGTTCTTGTTTCACATTCTGCGTTGTGTCTAGACTCTCCTGATTTGAATTGGAGTCCTGATTCGAACTTTCTTCGGTAGAACCATTTGTAGAAAGATTTTCCGTTAAGGGCAATGACGACGTTTCAAGGTCAAAATCTAAATAATTAAACTTGAACACAAGAGAGTACGATAACTTCATTAATCGTGAACTCTGAAATTGTGGTGTTAAATGTTTCGGAATATTTATCGCCCCGTTTATGTACGTAATCTCTTTGTTAAACATAGCTGGAGCAAAAAGATTCTTCTTGATACTAGAACTGACCTTATATGTATGCGCCAAGGACTTGATCAAATTAGCTCTTTTTATATAGCTATATCTCTCGGTCGCTTCTAATTGCACTATGGTTCCCACGATACGAGGAGCCACATTCTTATCATATTTCAATTCTATCACATAATTTATGTCGTCGCCAGCATTAAAATATGGTTTAACAACATGGACTATGCAAATAAGATTCAGATTGAGAGTAATTTGAAATTGAGTTTTATGGTTTAATGAAATCTGAGGACTGAAAATGTTTGTATCTAGGGTTAGGTCAGCTTGTGAAATTGCACTTCCTCTTCGTTCCAACGATGAGACTTTCGGTATGTTGTGTAAATCTGCTTCTATAAGCTGTTTCAAATCTTGCAAGAATGTTTCCTTTTCGATTTTTTCATTAGAGGATGTAATCTCTAGAGACTTGAGCTTTGTGTCTCCTAGCTTCGTGTCTACTTGCTGATTGTACCTAATATCTTCGAATTTAGACTCAATTTCTGTACCTCTAGGCTTGTCTTTATCTTTTTCTACGTAGTTTTCTGGCTCCACGGCCGCCTTCCAGTTGTAGTTTATAACTGTTCTTTGTAAATAGTCGGGCAAAGCGTACATACTTCCTATCGGAGAAGTTTCCACTTCGTATGGAAAATACAAAGATCGACTTTCTAAATTTCCCGATTCTTGCATTTCCAGAAGTCCAATAACCAACAGGTATCTGATGCTCACAAGTCCCTGATCTCCAGTTAAACCAGTCAGTCTATGATTATATGAGGGAGCCATATGCTTCGAATCCGAGAGCAGAATGTAAAATGTTTTCGTTTCCTGGGGAAGCAATGTTAAGTCAGTGAAGATCAAGGACTGAGAAGTAACATAGAAAGGAAGGATGGCTTTAGTTAAATCGGATATTTGTTCATGAAGAAAAGATGTGCTTTCATTATGCTCTTCGCTGCCATTTTTAGGATCCGGATACTTCATAGAGTTGAAACCGAAAGCAAGATCATGGAGATTATATAATTTGTTCAATAGAGATTTTATGGAGCCATTGTTTTCCGGTCTAATAGGTTCATTTTCATTGCCCACGTAGAGATCATTGAGGCCTCCAATTTTACCTCCAATGACCATTCGATCCTTTAGACTCAGAGCAATGAATGGGACTTTGTCTAATTTCTCCTCGAAACTCCCTTCTGTATCGTTTTCTTCATTATCTTCTACAGTTGGAGTCAGTGCCAGGGCCAGGGCCAGCGCAGGGCCAGAGGTGGTGGATTCCGGGACACTAGAGAGTCCATTATGAAGTCTAGACAGATGATCATCTACCAGTTCGATTACATCGTCGTTTGAATATTTTTCGGCATAATCTTTGTCCTTCCACCAGGAGAAATTGCCATTTGCACCGAGGTCAATAAATGAAGCATCATTGAATTGTAATTTATAGTTGAGTACTACGTATCCTACGAGTTGTATATAGCCTAGAAATAGGTTTATCGCGGCATTTTCATCGGTTGAGTGATCATTGAGTGGTTGGGTGTCTTCAGAGTTGCCCTTTGAAGTGCCAAAAACACTTCCAAACCATCCAGAAGTGGGTTTTTTGTCCAAGTCATTTTCAGGAATTGGGTTGACGATTATTTTGGTCCTCAGAGTGTTATGAAACGAGAGAAGGACATCTTGGGAGGGGCCGGGGACATAAGATAATGACACCAGAAGTTCATTGGTGACTTTCTTAGAGTATTGTGGTACCTTATATTTTGGAAACCGATTACTTTGATGCATTTATAGTGCTAGAAAGTTGTGAACAGTTGTGAAAAGTTGTGATCACAAATTTGTATGGTTATCAGATTGATGAATTGTTTTTCTATCGTCAGTGAGACAATCAGTGAGATAATCTGAGATAATCTGAGATCATGAGATGGAGATGGAGATGACAGGAAGGAAGAAGAGGCAGAATGTAGAAAATAGAACAATGCAGAAGGTAGACGATATGAAGGTAGGAGCAAGAAGGTAAGAGACAGGAAGGCAGGAGATAAGAAGGTAGAAGAATATAGATGGTAGAAGATTACTGGTGATGCCAGAAAGTGATTATTTGGATATTAAAAAAAAGTTTGATGTCTTGGAATGTAGATTAATGTAGATCAATGTTGAGGAATATGGATGAATGTAGAACGTTAAACTGGTTCAGTGTGGATATGTGTTGCGTCTCATTGTCTACAGGCTTTGGCTGTCCACTTATATAGCTTTCAAATATGGGAAGCTCTAAAAGGCAAAAAATAGTAAATAAATTCAAGGAAGCCGTCCGAGATGAAGGGGACCGTAACCATATATACTCTACTCTACTCTACCATTTACCCTCTACTCTACCCTTTACTACACATTATACTCTCTTATTTCAATTCAAGTCACTACTCCGTCTGCTGAAGCTCTTGTCTCAACTCCTGGCCGGCTGGAGCTTGAATCCCTCCCTCCTGAATCTGGGCCAATTGGTCTTCCTGACCAGTACCCACAATCTGGTGGAAATCCAAGATTTCACTGTACATCATAACTCTCCAAGTGTCCACTGGCAAGTCAGCGTCGTTAAAACTCCAATCAAACTTCTCTTCGCAAACTGGCTCATCGGTGGGGTCATGATAAGGTTTCATGTAAGGATGCTTTAATGCTTCAGCAGCACTTATTCTCTTTTTAGGGTCAAAAATCAACATTTTACCCAATAAATCGATCGCTTCTGGCTCTACATGAGTACATTGAGCAAACCGTTCACTGAATGGGATAGGGTCTCTGTGGGGCAAGGATTGCACAAACCTTAAGGTGTTTTCCAGACAAATGGTGTCGATAACATCGGCTGGCGGTGACCCCAAGAGTTCAGTAATAATTGAAAATTGGTGAACATGATCTTTCCCGGGGAACAATGGTTTACCTTCAATCATCTCTGCTAAAATACACCCCACTGACCATATATCGACTTCGATGTCATATTTTTGCCAAGTCAACATGATTTCCGGAGCGCGATAGTATCTAGTAGAAACATATCCCGTCATTTGTGGATCTTGAACTCTGGCTAATCCAAAGTCACAAATCTTCAAGTCACAGTTTTCATTGATTAAGATATTGGAGGGTTTCAAATCTCTATGGATTACTCCGGCCAGATGAACATATTTTAACCCTCGTAAAATTTGGTAAGTGAAATATTGAATAAATTGCTTTTCCAAAGGTCTGGAGGTCAAAAGTCGATGCAAATCTGTACCTTGAAGCTCAGTAACGAAATAGATGTCCTCCAAGGGCAGGAGGAAGATATCATCGAGAGTAATGAGGTTTTCATGTCTCAAATGCTTCAAAAGCTTTAACTCTCGATAGGTTCTTTTGGCCAAAACCGAGGTTGAAAACGGTTTCATTATTTTTTTCACGGCAACGTTTTGTCCGGTAAGTTTGTCGACTGCGGAGCATACGAGACCAAAGGCCCCCATTCCGACCGGATTTAAGTCTGTGTATCTGTTGGTTACTTCGAACACAGTTCCAAAGATTTGGGTTCTAGTAAATTCGCCATCCGATGCCATTTTGTGAATATTAATTATATTTCAGTTTCTACTTTCTTTGGGGTTGTTTTAACAACCTTCGATGTCTTCTATTGGGTTCAGATGTCTAAAAGGTGGACTTACGGGGGGTTAACTTTTACCGGAAGTCGTCCAATGAGCGAGAGAAAGAGACGGGGTGAACCGGAATACTTCGCGAGGGGGAGGGGGGAGAAGGTTTGATGGAGCTATAGGAAGTCCTTTAACTCACAGTCTGACCTACCAAGTGGTTTGATTGAGTAGCTGGAGCGTATTGCAGTGCTTCGCGACTAAGAGCAGGCGGTGAAACGAAAGCTGTGGTAACAATGATGTTGTTGAAAGAAGCTGGTTTAAGATTGAGATTTTTTTGACTAGAACCGGTTATTGCACTATTTGGGGGTTTTTGCGGAGGAGCCACCATAAAAGAGCAAAAAAAAAGAAGCAATGAGTTGTAGAAGAGTGATGGTTGAGTAGTAAGAGAAGGGATATGCGTTTGAGATGTCATTCAGTAATAAGAAACTATTTAGGCCTTTGTTACAACGTCGATATACCTTTGCACTGAGGTCCGAATCGGCTTCCAACGAACCAGTGGGGTGCAAAATCCGACCCCATATCTTGCGCGGAGAATAAGCACCCCCTCCTTCCCCCAGCACTGCAGACCGCCGAATATTATTTGTCGGGCCGTCCGTATGGGTGATTTACGGTCGCAACCGGGGTTTGGGGGTCGAAAAGGTAAAATGTACAGATCGGTAAGTAACTCAACACTTACGACCTTGCAGGTATAACGTGGTTTACTGTGGTGTTCAGCGGTCCCTTATGGAGGTATTCTTGACTGATATGCTCTAATTACTCTCTGTTCCGGTGTCTGTTCCGTTAGTGGGCCATTTCTTTCTATTTTTTAGCTGTTCATTAAGATTTAAATTCTCTCTATTTAACTTTAATGGTGAGGTAGAGTGAAAAAGATTATCCATAAGTAGTTTCATCAATAATAAGGTGCAATCTTCTAAAGTATCTATGTTAACTTCAGTGTCTCTTAGCAGACAAATTAATAGCATCACATGATTATTGTAACCTTACAAACTGCCCACATTTCTGTTTACACTTCAATCTATTCATCACCTGTCTTTCTCTCCTGGTCCACCTTTTGGATGTTAAAAGCGCGTCTGGTTCAGGGCTCAGGTGCTTCCACCCAATATGGCAACATAGATTGGTCTCCGTTTGACGACTTCTGGGCGATGTGTGATAATTGAAAGCAGCAAAAAGGGCAAGAGTCAAATTGCTGTAATTATTTCTATAAACTTGTATACCTGATCCTTTTCTTGGATGTACTCAAAAGATAACCGAGCTACAGCGTGCGTCGAAATTCACCTTCATTAATGAAAACTACAACGTAAGACCTCCTAGCTAGATCTATATGCTAAATTGCTAAACTCACGTTTCTAAGGTGGAACCGGGCTAAGGAAACATCGATTCTTGAACTCCATTTTTGTACTTATCTTGCTTTGTTCTTTCTTCCTTCATTCCCTTGTACTAAAAAACTATAAGCATCCACCTCAGATGTACGATATTCCTCTTACACGGTATTTCTCTTCCCTTCTACATGTATCTATTTCGTCTTGTATTACCGAAGATTCATCATCTTTTTTATGCGCTTATCGTCAGAACTCATACTCTCAGCGCCTTGAGACCGCTTCTTAGCCTTGTATAAATCAAACAACGACCAGAACTTCAAGTTCTCATCTCCAGCAACAGTAGCTAATGTAAGCGAATCAGGAGATAAGCATCCTGCTAAAATACGAGAATCATGAGCATTCAGAATCTCTCCTGTCTTTTGTAGTGTAGGATAGTTAAAGATAGATATATGATTGGTAGGAAATCCATGGGTTGCCACGATCTCCATTCCGATCCCAGCAGCAAAACCCCAGTTTAAAGACGAGATTTGAGAGCTGGTTTCGATGCTATGGACTCTAGATCCAGTACTAGTGTTCCAAAAATGTATACTTTTATCAGAAGAGCCTCCACCAGTAGCCAAAAGTGACAGTTGATAGGGGCACCAAGCTATAGCCTTAACTGCAGCCTTGTGATTCGCTTTGGTGAATATTGGTTCCACGGTATATCCACTGGTACTACCCAGATTATGGCCAGAGACCCCTGGTTGACGATGAGAAGTATTACCTCCAGAGCCAGATTTTCTAACATCCCAAAGACACACCAAATTGTCATTGCCGCCAGTGCATAGTTGTTGACCTTCTGGCTTGTAACTTATTCCACAAATCTCTGCCAGATGTGCGGTACTGTTTTCGAAGACATAGTGACTAGGTACTCGTACGTCAGAATTGTAGAGATGACCGATTCTTGATCCACTAGTAAGGATATGCAGTTTCCAATCATGAGCGGCAATACGAGTATCATGTCCACAATTAAGAGTCCGAAGCTTAGAGTTTGTTTCAATGTCCCAAATCTCTACAAGTCCATCATTTGTACCAATTGAAATGTAAGAGCCATCCTCTGACCATTTCAAAGAGGTAGCTACAGTGTTCTTAAGCTCACAAAGTAAACCAACACTACCAGTGGAAGCATTCCAAACATAAACTGCATCTTCAAGGCCAATGGCAAGTAGATTTGAGTTAGACCATGCTAGCAAATTAAGATAGAAATCGTCTATGATTCCAGGAGCATCAAGTACTCTTTCTGGAGCAGTGGGAACTTTTTTAGCCCTAGCACTAGCCACTGAAGGCTTGAGCAATTGTCGACCGTTCAACATGAGTTTGGACAGTGGGTTTGTGGTAGAAGTGATATGATCAAAGAGTTTAACTGGTTTTTTACGGTCTGGGGGAAGTGGTTGAAATTGTAAAACTCTCGAATTAACTTCAAGTCCACATGCTTCTGCTACATGATGCTGATAAATTTTAGATGTCTGAGCCTTGATATGGGTCTCAGGGGATGCATTGGGATCTACTTTCACTTCTTCACATTGTAATTTTCCAGTAGTGGAATTATGTCTACTAGGGATGAATCTATCCAGAGAATTAACTGACAGTTGTAATTGATTTTTGTCCGAAGATGAAGATGTACCCCCGGTTGAAATGAGAGAATTGGTCCTTCTTAAGAGTTTGTTTCTAGAGCCACCTGGTCCTGGTGGTACTGAGTGTTGTTGGGATGTTTGGGCAAACACCAGGGCAGTAGAGACAGATCTACCATTGATTGAAGGAAGGTGTCCTGTGAATTTGGACAATGTAGGTCTTTCATATCTTGAAGTAGCTCTTGAAGAAGAGATTGTAGTTGAACCACCATTTGTTGAATTGATGGAAATGCTGGGCACCGCTGAGGCAGAATTTGATGTAGAAGTTGAAGAAGCTAGAATTTGCAGCAGGGTAAGCCGTTTTTCTCTTTCGAATGAACCACTGATAACTCGTCGTGATACATTTGGACTCATAGCAGCCAAATATGCTCTTTTACCCGGGGATTTAACCGGGGAAGACCCACTGATCTTATGATCTCGTATAGGCAGAGCCCTTGGGGACTCGAAATAAGACATTGAGGGGATAGGAAGGACCCCTGGATGTTTTATTAAGAGGGGGTGAAAAACACAAATACAAAAATATGTCTTGTCGACAAAATGCTCAAGGAAAGAAATGAAATTGTCACAAAGTGCAGTAAGGTCGTGCTCTAGTTGCTGCAGATACCCACTTTGTGTAGAGTTAAGCAGAGACGATGATGATTGAGGACAGTGTTTAGGAATTCGCCCGATTGGGCTAAATTGCGAAAAATAGAAGAAAAGGAGAAAAGAAGAAAAGAAAAGGTTAGAGGGCTGAGAGGAAGAGACGAATAAGGTAGGGAGAAGGAGAAAGGGGAGAGAAATGGACGTGAAGGGGGGAAATTGAGTCAATGGTTTGAATCCAAGGCAGATAGACATTATGGTGGGAAGGTGAAGGGAGCAAAGAAGAAGGAGAAGTAGAAGAAGGAGAGGTAGAAGAAAAGGAAGTAAACGGGTAGAAATAAGGACGAATGAAAAAAAAAAAAACGACGTACCTTGTAAGGGAAGCAAAATAATGGATTAATGACTGGTAAGACCTTCAATATATCGATTAGATCGATTAGAGGAGAACTTCCATTCTTAGGTCAGTCTTCTGTAATCAATGCTCTGTTTCCTTGTGATTGCTTTCAAAATATGCCCCGATAATCCTTCTTTTACCAGTTATGGCGCCCTTTGCCGCCTAAAGAGTAAAAGGCTGCATCTTCTGTATATTTCTGGATCAAAATAGGAAGTAATTGCATGTATTCTTCTGCTGGTGACCGTTTATTAAGGAACAGGGTTCGAGCTCAAGCTTTGATGGTCTACTCCAGTGAATGCTGATATAGAAGCTTCTGCAGCTTATACGTACCTTCTTTGATGTGATGTGGTTCATATATCCGTGCATGCGGTTCGTGTTCGATGTGTTTCTTTTTCCGCCGTTGTGTCTTTGACTGATGCTCATCTACTTCTTTATTGGCTATTTGATGGGGGATCTCGATTTTGTCTACTATATCATTAGCAATGTATCTGATGGGGATCTGTAGTATTGTCGCATCCTTCTTCACTTCTCTCTCCCTCTTCCACCTCATCTTTGTTAACTCTCTTTCCTTTCTCCTTCCTCACGCCACATCTGTCTTTATCTCTCCGCCTAACACTACCCCTTATCTTCCCCCACTCACTTCTATCATCTTCCATCTTACCTCTCTTCTCTCTTCCTCTTTTCTCTTTTCTCTATTCCTCTTTTCTCTTTCCTCTTTCCTCTTTCCTCTTTTCTCCACACTTCACTCTTTTACAGTTCACTCACGTGAACTCTAACTCTAACTCGCTTTTCGTTATCAATACCTCCCTCTTCATTATCTAACCCACCACCTACTATGGGCCAGCAAACTTCGGCACCAAAAATAACCCCACAAGATAGAGCAGTGTTCCAGCTCAAACAGCAACGGGATAAACTTCACCAGTATCAAGTTCGACTTAATCTGGTCATTGATCGTCAAACGGCCCTTGCAAAGGAATCGATCCGTCAAAATAATCCTGAAAGGGCTAAGGTATATCTTCGAGCCAAAAAACAACAACAGCTGACAATCTCCAAAACCTATGACCAACTAGATACATTAGAAACTCTCATTGGCACCATTGAGTTCAAAGTCATCGAGAAGGATGTGGTTTATGGGTTGGAACAAGGAAATCAGGTGTTACGTCGATTAAATGCCGAAATGAGTGTTGATAAGATTGACAAGGTCATGGACGACTTAGAGGAGGAGAGAGTACATGTAGAGGAAGTACTGGATATTCTTGGAGGCGTTCTGCTTACGAATGGTGAAGAACTGGAAGTAGATGAAGAGTTTGCCAGGTTAGAGGCTGAATTAGCCCCCAACAACTCAGAAACGAATTTATCGTCAAAGGTACCACCACAAAATGTATCCGACATGCCCATTGCACCGGAAGTTATCTTGCCCGATGCTCCTAAACATGACACTGAAAAGAATAAGGAGACTGCTACAAGACAGAAAGAGGCAGGAGAGCCGCTTCTTGCATGAGCCATTAATACATATACACGGATCAGGGGATGGCAAATTTTGGACTGATAGGGGTCATCTATCTTTAAATAGAGCATAATACAATAAGTTAGAAGTGGTGTAGCTTAAGGAGTTCAAACAGGTTATCGATTAACATGTGGCTTTTTTCCACTTGATCGTAACATTGATCATAACATTATTTATCAATCTAGTTACACTATTTACAATTCATCTCCTCGGTAATCCTTAGTGATCCTCAAAACCCTTCTCCATTCATTCCTCTATCCAGTCACGTCTCCAGTCATCTCACTAGTAATCTATCCAATTATCTATCCCTAAGCCTCCAACCATTCCAAAAACTCTGGAGTAAAGTAGGAGATAATCAAACGAGCTCCAGCACGTAATAACCCCTGGTGACTCTCGAAAGCAATCTGTTTCAAGTCCACTACACCCTTTTCAGCAGCAGCATGAAGCATGGCATATTCTCCACTAACGTGATAAGCACATATTGGATAATCTTTACATATTCTAGCAGCATCAGCAATGACATCAAGGTAAAAAGTGGAAGGTTTAACGATGACTGCATCAGCTCCTTCCTCCATATCTCTTACAAGAGCACGTCGGGCAAGACCTGCTCCTCCTGGGGGTAATTGGTAGGCCTTACGGTCACCGTGGCCCGGTTGAGAGCCAGCAGCATCTCTGAAAGGTCCATAAAGAGCCCCACTAAACTTGGCAGCGTAAGACATCACCAAGCATTTATGGGCCAAACCTGCTTCTATAAGTCCCAATTTGATATCCTTGATACGACCATCCATCATGTCAGAAGGAGCAACACAATTTGCTCCTGCTTTGGCATAATTAACGGCAACGGCAGCGATTCTACGAACTGAAAGCTCTCTATTAAGGGTTCCATCTTCCAAAAGAGCTCCACAATGACCATGACTAGTGTACTCACACAAGCAAACATCACACATGATATACAAATCAGGATAAGCCTGTTTAAGTGCTTTAATAGCTTGAATCACTGGTCCTTCTGGATCATCAGCAGCCGTTCCAATGTCATCTTTAGCATCCGGTGCTAGTGGTACTCCGAATAAGATAACTGCTCTAAGACCCTTCTCGATCAATGTACCTACATAAGGGACCAACTTGTTAAGACCATAACGTTTTATGTTGGGTAATGAGGGGATTACTTCTTCATCATTTGGTCGATCAGTGACGAAGAGCGGGAATATGAACATATTCTTGCGGAGTTGACGTTCATTGGCCCATTCACGGGCAAGAGGATGGTTGTAACCACCTTGAAGGATAGAGGAGATGGCTGGGCCTCTATCAGCAAGAAATTCGGCTTTATGGGTCATGTTTGCTAAGAGTATCCAGTAGTTATGCTGCAAAAAGGATTTGCAATGATGATGATGACAGATGCTCGAGATAGAAATGCGCTGAACAGGAAAGAGCCTAATTGGGAAATGTTTAGCGTATTGTGAATTTTGCGCCGAAGCGGAGATTGAGAGATATGGGGTGTGATTAGGATGGAGAGAGGGTTTCTGTGGGTTAAAAAAAGGCAGTTTAAAGATGTTTGGGGAGTTGTGGTCTATTATTTGAAGTCGAGTTTGGTGTTGCAATCTGTACTTTGGGTGTTTTGTTGTCAGTTTTAGCGTATCACCTGGTCGTCGTCGCTTACTTCTACTTCGATTATATCAATAATAATGAGAGCCTTTTTAATATTTTTTTTTTAATATTTATGATATTTGTTGCTGCATCTCTACCAGCTTTAGCATGAATAATCACAGATTAGAAGGATCAACTTATGCTAGTTCTTTTTTCTTTCTGACCTAGACTGCTTATAAAAATGATCTTCTACTTCTACTTCTACTTTTACTTTTCCCTCTGCTCTTTCGTTCATCAATTGTAGCTTTTTATTACTAATCGTCGGTCTTTATCTAAGCGCTTTTCTTATTCTTCAATGTTCACTTCAGTCTTCCTTCCCATGGCCATAAAAATAGCATTGTCCGGCAAGAACTCCATTTAATAACAAAGATGTAATACTGCCAGTCAACAACACCTTGTCACGTCCCAACTTATCGAAATCTTGTACAGTGGTGAACACTCGGATTAATGCCCCCAATAAGTTGGCACCAACTGTCACTTGAGACAAATGAGCAGTCGATCGAAGCAGTCGGTTACGGGCTATCTGGGGTAACTTCGAGACAATTGAAAGAGGAATAGTCAACAATTGTAATCCTGAAATAACTTCTACGGGCAAGATTTTAGCCAAAATATGAGCAATGGCCAACATTATTACCGTTGGTTTGATCAACAGTTTAAGAGATTCACCTTCATCATTCAATTGCCGTGCTTTATAATATTTAATCAAGAGAATAAGGGCAGCATTCTGAAGTCCAAGGAAAAATGATTCCCCATAGTTAGAGAAGGGATTGTTATTCTGCTTATTGTAAACAACGTTGATCAAGTACCCAAGGGTTTCAAGCGAAATTCCCTCGATGGTAAGGCCCTTGGCTACCGATATACGACCTTCAAGTTGACTCGGTTCAACAATTTTCCGAATCTGGGGAATTTTGATGAAGGTCGACACCCCTACAATAGACAGCCCAAGAACTTTTGAAGCGGACAGACCTGGGTTTTTAATAACGACCCTGACGAGGTTTTCAAAGAGAGCAGTTGCCACTACTTTCTTGTCCACATTAGGGTTCATTAGAAGTGCGTAAGCTTGCTTTGGAGTGAGGTTCATGGTGAAAAGTGAAGTTCAATTATAAAATAAACGAACAGTCTGTAATGAAACTGTCTGATCTTAATAGAAAATAGTGTATTCTGTATGTTCAATATCTCTGTGATGTGAAGTATGAATACACGTGGAAGTAGTTTCTCTAAATACTAGGTATCACGATCAAATCTCCTCAAATATCACAAGACTAATTGGTGGGTTTTCATGTGAAATCGTCCCCAAAGAATTAAAGTTATTAGCAATGAATATACGGGATATTGTTTGGCACAGCAAACATGGTTATAGCTTGCTCTATGACAAAATTAGGTGAATGTGAATAAGAAAAAATGTAGAAAGATGGACTCATCTGGAAGAATGATCTCTTGTAGTTCCTCATGTTACTCCTGCGGTGTGTTTTTAGAATCACTCTGAAGATGTGATCACCAACACACCCCACTCAATAAAATGTACCATTACATAAATCAATTGTAATTAAAGAAGTAAAACCGCCAATTTAAGGATGTAAACAATTGTTTCTGTGAGTAATTCAAGAATAGATAGCACTTCTTCTTCTCATACCTTTAACTAAAATGTATGTCAGTCCCATTTGATAAACTTTGTCTTCTACTCAATTAGATTGACCACCCTTATTGGTTCTGCTGCTTTCGATATCGCTACTATTGAGAAACTACTCCAGTTTGTTCTGTTATCTTTATTATTCTTATTAAAACGATTATTCATTTCACTATTGTTGATATGGATACTCCAAATGCATTCTTCTAAACTACATTCAGCAACTTTTACTTAATTTTATTACCATTAGTAGGCCACTTTCTTCGCCTGTAACTTCTCCAACTTACCCTTCAATATATTTTCATTGACCTCAATATACTTGAGATTTTCCAAGTGCAAGTTCAACAACTTCATAATCTCTTCAATAGGATTGACACTTTCGGCATCGTTTTGAACTACACCAGCACCATTTTGTGGATCACTCCCCAATTTCTTATTGAAAGTCTCGCTTACTCCGTTTATTTCATCAATCAAATGAGACATGTGTTTGCTCAAACTTTCCAACTTCTCGTCCAAAAGCTCTGCATTATGATAAGCCTTTTCCCTGAGCTTATCTGTTACACTTAATGCGCTGGCATTGTTAGATGTGGCCCCGAAACCATCAACCCTTGGTGAATTATTACTGTTGCTTGATTCTACTTTACTAAGTAATGTGTCTGCCTGTGCTTCATAATTATCCAACAATTTTTCAAGCTCAGTTTGTTGACTTTCCACAAATGTTAAATTCTGGTCAATATTATTCTGTAATTCTTCCGCTGCTAAGATATCTTGGTACAAATTAGAGATGTCCTGACCACTCTGTACCAATTGTTGATCCCATTCTTGAACTCTTGAAGTATAGCCTTTGAATATATCACCAGTTTCGTTCAATTGTAACGACCACTTAGAGAGAAGGTCATCTAGAGTTTTATTTTCAATAGATACCTGTTGGGGCTCGATTTTTGTTGGTTTAAGGTTTTGACTTGCCAGGATCGTATCAGGTTTGACCTCTTTCTTATCATCTGCTTTAGATCCAAGGGAAAATCCAGCACTAGCTGGTTTCTCTTCTGGTTTAGCCCCAAATGAAAATCCAGAGGCTGCTGGTTTATCATCCTTTTTATCATCTGTTTTGGCACCGAAGGAAAAGCCAGAGGCTGCTGGTTTATCATCTTTCTTTTCCTCTTGCTTTGTTCCAAAGGAGAATCCGGACGATGCTGGCTTGTCGTCCTTTTTATCGTCTGTTTTGGCACCGAAGGAAAAGCCAGAGGCTGCTGGCTTGCCATCTTTCTTTTCCTCTGGTTTCGTCCCAAAGGAGAATCCAGACGACACTGGCTTATCGTCCTTTTTATCATCAGTTTTGGCACCAAAGGAAAAGCCAGAGGTTGCTGGCTCGCCATCTTTCTTTTCCTCTGGTTTAGCCCCAAATGAAAATCCAGAGGCTGCTGGTTTATCATCCTTTTTATCATCAGTTTTGGCACCAAAGGAAAACCCAGAGGCTGTCGGTTTTTCAAATAACCCACCAGTGGCAGGCTTAGCCGCGGATCCACCTAAAGAGAAGCCTTCTGGCTTTTCAGTTGGTTTAGCACCAAAAGAGAAACCAGCCGGCTTCTCTTCACTTTTTTCTGTGGGTTTAGCTCCAAATGAAAAGCTACTAGTGGCAGCAGGTGTAGTTGGTGTTTCATTTGTTGCTGGGGTTGCTGGAGTGTCAGATTTGGGTGCTCCAAAGGAGAAATTGGTAGAAGATGATGCACCACCCAAAGAGAAACCGGAATTGGCAGGTTTCTCTGGCTCTTTTGAAGCCAGAGCTGTGGCAGATGTACCGAAGGAAAAGGAAGGAGTAGGAGTGTTAGTCAGTTTTTCAGTATTGAAGAGTCCACCAGTTGATTTAGCAGTTGAATCGGTCGAATTATTACCGAAAGAAAAGGCAGCAGGAGCCTTGGAATCACCCGAGGTGGCACCAAACAACAAGACTGGTTTGGAATTAGGTGTGGAGGATGAGGTACCGAACATGCTTGTGTTTGGGGCCGTAGAGTTAGATGTAGACTTAGCTCCAAAGGAAAAGGCTGGTGCTGGGCTAGCACTTGCCGACGTAGAGGCTGAATTGGAGCCAAAGAGAGAGTTTGGAGCAGCAGATTTGGCAGAGGAGGCTGAATTTCCGGTGTCATTGGTGTTATTATTAGTAGTGGTGGTGGCACCAAAGGCCAGAGGGGTTGAAGAAGACCCAAAGATACTAGTGGAGCCAGAACCGGAACCAGCAGCAGTGTTGGAGTTCCCACCGAAACCTCCTGTAGTGGGGAATGAAGAAGGCTTTGAGTCTAATTGGAAGCCGGTGGATGCAGCAGGACCTTTAGAACTAGATCCAGAAGCATTTGTAGTTTGGCCAAATTGGAAAGCAGGAGTTGTTGTCGAGGAGGAGGAGAGGGGGTTTGAGGTTGGGTTTGTAGAGGAGATCGAAGCAAAATTGAAGCCACCGGTAGTACCCTGGGTCGGCTTATTAGTATTCAGGCCGAATATGGAGTTGGAATTGGTTGATGTTGGCCCCTGACCACTGTTATTGGAGCTCATCCTGAACAGTTTGTGTTTGATTTGAAAACAGAAACAGTGATTTTTTAGTGAGAGAATAGTGTTCGAATAATTTTAGAGGGGGAATAATTAGCGAGAAAGAAAGGGGAACGATGGGAGGGAGAGCGGAGGAAGGAAGGGGATCAAGTAGACGTCAGTTGATTAATATTGAAGGATATTGAAGGATGTAGGGTGATATAGGGTGATATAGATGTACACATGAGGGACTATATAGAATAATATGAAGGTTTTGCTGTTTTCGATCTGTGGAAGTGTGCTGTTGAACGATATAGGTACCTTTAAACCCAGAAATTGAATGGTTCTAATTTTTGTTTGGATATCGCAGTAACTGAACCACCCAGCACGCGTGGGCCACAGAGGAGAGGAACAATAAAGCTAATGATAGAGGACTACTAGGGCAATTGTGGTGACGAATGCGGTTATAGGTACTGTGTCTCGTATGTGTAGAAGACTGTCTATGTCTTTTCCATCTCTCTAGCTCTTTGTCACTTTGTCCCTCTCTACACCTCCATCTCTCCATCTACATCTCTCCATCTACATCTTTTGAATCACTCTATATTACCTATTTCTTGGTACCTTGAGCAGCAACAGCAGCAGCACCGGCAGCAGCAGCTTCTGGGTCCAAATAGTAAGCTGGCTTAGTTGGTTGGAGCTTCTCATCCAACTCGTACACCAATGGAATACCAGTAGGAATGTTCAAACCTGCAATGTCAGCATCGGAAATTTTGTCCAAATGCTTAACAAGAGCTCTCAAGGAGTTACCGTGAGCAGCAACCACCACAGTCTTGTTGTCCAAGAGATCCTTGGCGATCTCATCTTGCCAGTAAGGCAACAATCTGTCAATAACCAAGGCCAAGGACTCGGTTTTTGGCAAAACGTTAGGGTCAACATCGTTATAACGGATGTCACCGACCTGAGAAAACTTGGAGTCGTCCTCGATAACTGGAGGAGGAACGTCGAAAGATCTTCTCCAAGTTTGGAACTTTTCTGCTCCATATTGTTCCAAAGTAGCAGCCTTGTCCTTACCTTGTAAGGCACCGTAGTGTCTTTCATTGAGTCTCCAGGATCTCTTGACTGGGATGTACAACTGGTCAGCAGCAGAAAGAGCAATGTTGGCAGTTTGGATGGCTCTGGACAACTTGGAGGTGTACAAAACGTCCAATTTCAATCCTGCTTCCTTGATCAATTCACCAGCACGGTGAGCTTCCTTTTCACCAACAGCACTCAAACGGACATCGACCCAACCAGTGAACAAGTTCTTTTCGTTCCAGTCAGATTGACCGTGTCTAACCAATACTAATTTAACCATTTTTAAAGAGATATATGGGGGTTCTTTGCTGGATAATCGGAGATTTCCACAGTAAATGCTTCGGGTCGATTTGGGGCGTGCCCGCTCTTTTATATGGCCACGGAGGTGCGAACTCCGGGGTGAATTTGTGGTGGAGTGTAGTGTGATGTGGCTCTCGGGGGGACGGAACAAAGATTGAATGTCTGTACATATGTGTCCTCTGACTATGTCTATGGGGTCTTTGCCTGTGTATCTGTATGTCAATCTATTTCTTCTTTGGCTGCTCTTTGTCTCTGTAATGTCTCCATATTAGACCTGAAATCATTTCATTCATATACGAAGTATCTTTCTTGGGTCGGCTCCATCCCAATATACGTTCGTGCTATTTTTCTGCATTGTTCCAAAATCTACACTATTATTATTATAGTCTAATTTTCACTCAATAGATCTCTGTCCATAGCTACTACTACTTTGTCAACAAATTAAGATAAACCGTTATCTGTTCTACATTTTCTACTCTTCCTTAACTAATACTGTATCCTGATGTACTGCTTATACTCTTTCCTACTGTTACTTCCACCAATCTCCACTCCGATTTTTTCTTTTACCTCTACACTCTAATTTTAACTCTCTTTCATTCATTACATCTGCGAAAAATTAGCCGACTCAGCTGCTACCATGTTCTTATGATCAGCAGGATTGGCCGCCAGTTCGTACAACGTAATCACTGGATCCTTACTTAATTCTGTAAACTCTCCACGTAAATCAATATTATGCACCCACAGCTCGTCCTCACCTCCATAAATGTCCTCGATAAAAATCGTCAAATGTGTCACCCCACTAAATGCATGTCTTGGAACCAGATGTTCCACAAATTGTGCCTCAGACTCAACAGTATCGGGAATTTCATCCTCCTCTTCATAATCAGGGAGTCCTACTTCAGGATGCTGAATTGTGAATGTGGGCCTCTTCAGAACTGCACTGTCAAAATCAATCGATGGATCATTCTTCCAAAGCCGAATTGTCTTGGGGCAGAAACTCTCACCATTTGTCCGTAAAACAATTGAACTAATTTTAGCTGAGACATTGGTAAATGGAATATGGATAATCATCTGAGAATCACAATCTGATTTCACTACAGGTTTACACTCATATCTATTATCATATGACTTGAAAAGTTTCGACACATCTTCAGGATGGTTCAGTACATTCAATGCCAGAACGTGGGGAAGATCAATTTTACTCCAGAGAGATTGCGCCGCCGTAGTTTGCGCTGGGGCTATATGATCATGACCGTCATGATCGTGGTCGTGCCCGTGGCTATGACTATGGCTATGAAAATGCTCATCTTCGCATGACATCTTTATCTGAAGATGTCTGGTGATTGACAACGAATTGTATAATATGTAGTTTATATTCGATGTGGTATTTTATCTGCATAATTCAGGTGTCGGGATAAATCCAATGGGCCTGCATGCATCTTGCGTCTCTAGTGGAGTGACGTATTTTGCAGCACCTTCTCACGCTGTAAAACGTTTTCCTAGCCAATTTGTAACACATTTAACAGGTAATACTACCTCAAATCAAAAATACCCCTGGCACCTCCCTGCCCTCCCCACATCATTTCAACACTTCTGTAGTTTCAATATCGATCTTCATTTGGGATCTGATGGCTCATGTTGGCTCAGCCCATATTGTAAATTCTCTCATCCTGCGAGCGGGAAATTATTAATAGCCTACTTATATTGGAAACTCACAGGCTACTACCACCAATCACAATGTTGCCAGTATTGACCCGGTCACCACTTATGATGCCCCTCAAAACATTTTCAAAAACCTTACCAACTAGCAAAGCCTCTACTATAATTAGATTTGAACAATCACATAGTATAATTAGATCGGCCATATGCAGTGGCTCACTCAATTAACGAGCACAACCGATGTTCAGTAAACTAACCTAGACATAAACAGCCCCCGAAAATACATTCAACGGTCCCAAGATTGGCCATCTGACAATATATATTATTATGACAACCAGGCCAAGACAGCCAACAGATACCTTGATTATTACTGGAGTGTCTCCTGACACAGTCGATGATCCAGCACCATTGGCACTGTTTCTTGCAAAGAGTGGAATCGAGCTTGAACTTGTTAGCTTGCCCAAGTTTGGACGTATCATTTTATTATGTAAAGACTCGCAAGATGCAAGTACCATAGGGACAAAACTAGCTCAACTGACTTCGTGGTGCTCAAAGCAGGGAAATGAGGCTAGAATTGTAGTTTCTTACTCGCTTCAGAATAATCACTGGCGACACGACACCACTGCCGAAGAAGCAGTGGATTATCTAGAACTTCCGCTGGAAAATGAAAGTAGACGATTTTTGATCTCCCCACCTCTTTCTCCGCCACCAGAATGGGATCACTGGGATCGAACAGAGGAAGGGCCAAACAGAAAGACCATCCCCTCTCCACACGAGTTGTCACATTTGCTCTGGGAGCGATTGGGTGGTTTCAAAGGGGAAGAGGCAGTGCCATATACAGAGAATGACAATGAGAAAAAGACGACAGTAAATATAGCCAAAGAGCCAGAGATTTTGTTCGAAAACGTAGATAATGGTGTACCAGTTATCTTGCTTGATCCTGCCCCAAGTACAGACTCAGGAAAGACGGCGGTGCTGAGAACCATAGCGAAGACGGCTATGCCGCCAACGGACATATAATGATGCAGATTACGTGAAATGCATCTTTTGTATTTGATGGTTTGTGTTTGATGGTTACCTAAGAGGAATAATATGTAAAGCTATTTAATTTAGATAATTAAACAAGGTATTTCAATTGTACTTAAATTGGGGATCATACTATTACAATACCAAGCACTAGAAATAAAACGGACAGTGTGTGGATATTAAGCGATACAAAACAGAATAATAAATTCGTTATTGAAGACTCACAAAGTGTTATAGTCTCAAGCCACTGGCATGTATTGTTAAAGGACTCTTGACTAACTATCGTAGACAAAAATCATTACTTGAATCCAAATACGTATCATTTCCCATCCATTATACCAATTCCCGACTTCTTGTGTCTAGTAAGCTACGTCCTCTTCAACCTCTTTGTAAAGAGCCTCCCTCATGTCTCACATCTCTCATCTAAACTCATCTCATCTCATCTCACTAAAATCGCACATCGATTTTTTTAGAACCAACTTTTTTCCAGCTCATCGCATCGAAATGGCTAAAACTAGATCACAAAAGACACCCACTAAGTCTCCTAGAGGGAACAAGCAAAGCGTTGCCGATCCTGTTGTCGACTCTCCTTCTAAAACTGCAAGGGTGACCAAGAAAGCCGCCCCCAAGGCTGCTCCCAAGGCCAAAGCTGTTACAGCTTCGAAAAAGACCCAGCCCAAGAAAGAGCAGACAAAGAAGACCACCGCTAAAGCCCTGAAGGCAACCAACAAGACCAATTCAAACACCTCGATCATTCCTGAAATTGCTGCCACTAAAGCAGTACAAGAGTTGGTTCGTTTCGTACAAAGAAAACTGGAAGATTCCAAGCAAAGCAATAGCAATAGCCTCTTCGATGACGACTTGGCCGATGCAACTGACTTGTACATCCAGATTACCACCAAAAAATTCATTTCTTCTAAGGTGAATCTTAAGCCAAAGACTATTCGTTTAACCAATGCCATAATAGACCGTGACCAGGTCAAAACTTGTCTTATTGTAAGAGATCTGCTCATCACTACCAACGAGCAATTGGAGAGCATCGAAGGAGCCAACTTGCCCACTTTGCAACAGATCTTGCTGTTAAAACAACTCAAGACTGAGTACAAGCCATTTGAGAAAAGACGTCAATTATTTGCCGAGTACGACTTGTTTTTGGTCGATGATGCCCTTATGAACATCATGCCTACTGTTTTAGGTAAGATCTTTTATGGGTCCAATAAAAAGATTCCAATCCCCGTGAGAGTGACCTCATCTACCAAGCCTTCTGAAGCATCTCCTGTTACGATAAAGAACCTGATGGAGAAGGTTTTGGATAGCACTTCATATTTGCCTCCAGTTGGGGTCAATGTGTTGATTAAATTCGGAGACGTGACTTTGGACGGAGAAAAATTGCAACAGAATTTAGCTGATGTGGTTGCAGCTTTTGACAAGGATAGCTTAAGAAGTGTGGCAGTAAAGTCACTTGAATCTCCTTCTTTGCCATTATACGTTGCTGAGAACTTGTTCGATGAGTCAGATGTGTTAGATGAATCAGTTGCCACTGTTGGAAAGACCTCTAATGGTGGTCTTTCTGCGTTCGAAAAGGGTTTGATGGAATTGGGTGATGAGGCCGAAGTGGCCAAGATTCTTGGTAAGAAGTTGAACAAAAAGTAGTGAATGGGTAGAATTAGAGAATGTACAGCATGCATCATGAGATTGTAGTCACGTTTTAAGATAAATATGCTAGCGATGTATGATCCTTAAATCTAGAAGGATTCAAGTATAAAATGTTTCTTGATCTAGTTCTTGATTCAGGTTCTTTCTTTGGCAAGGTCTCGAAATTTTCCAGTCGCATTTACTTTGATAATAAATTATTTAGCGGTGATAACTTCCGGTTCCACCTGATACATCAGCTTCTAGACACCCTAATATTTAAGCCATGTGGGTTCTAGAGCTTGATTGTGGTATGTAACTATGATATTAATTACCATAATGCTTAATCGCCCAAGATTCAGTCTTGTAGATCCTATATTGACCTCCAGAACGTAGGCTTCTTCGACCAGGATCAGAGTATACCTTGGGCCGACTTCCAGCCAAGACAGAGCTTGATGTCTCTATTCAAGACGTGTTTATTTCTAAAAAACATATGTCAATTAGTTTAGATCCGGTAAAAGTCTCAGATGCTAGCAATTGCAATTATATAACCCCTATAACCCTCCTGTTCTTCACTAGAGCCCGCACGTCTGTTAATGGTGAAGTATTTCGTTTGGGAACGGTTGATGATACAACACCAATAATAAAGCGATATGACGATTGCAAGAACTTAAAGATTAAGTTTCAAAGAAACTCTCCTATAACTTTAAACATTCAATGGGTGCCTGTAAATGTAGGACGTCTCAAGCAAGAAGGTCAATCAGATCCATTAAGGGAACTGCTTCTAAGTCTTTATCGATCGGGAATTGATATCAGAATCGTGCTGGATCATGATAAGGTTACTCATTTGCTTGTCGAGTCCGATAATGATCCATCGTTGGAGCTCTGTAATGCTCTTGCAAGAGAAACGGTGATAGTAGGTCCTGGGTGGCCCAAATACGTTTCTGAAAATGTTAACAAGGTAGATCGTTGGATACGAGACCCAGAGGACGTAGATAGATGCTTTCCGATAACTTTTAGGGAAGATCGAGGGTATTTCAAGCCCAATCATCGTAGATCTACGCTATTTAGTGGTGTTGTAGTTATGGCATATGAGGATACGGTACGGCCCAGTATACTTGAAAAATGCATTGTAGCTATGGGTGGAACGTTTAAACCTATATCCATAGCAACCTCGTCTATTGAATACGTGTCGAACGAAATAAATAAGAAGGAACCCGTATACGTTTATCAAACAGCAGCATTTGCAGAAGAAACAGTCAAGTTATGTACATCCATAGGCTCTGAATTTATAGATCTGACCACTTTGTTGGGATTCTTGGCTGATATAAACATAGATGACGGGAAAAGGGCGGTTGTCAACTTGACTTTGAAAGATAATCTGGCCTCTGTTTCACCCAAAAAGAAAAGATTAGGCTTAAGGAAGTCCAAACGGGTGGATCCACTTGAATTCTTTGACTTTACTCAGGTAAGATCTCAGATGAGTCCAAAAGAAATAGAAGCTCCGACTGGGGCTTCAGCAGAAAATGAAACATCCAACAAAGACGTAGTGTCAGGTAAACATAGCATAGAAGAAGACGACCGTGATGTCAAACGAACCAAGGTAGAGAACATCGTAGAAGCGCATAAAACTCATGAAGATAGCACCTCCCAGAGTAGCACTACTGCTTCAGACTTGGATAGCTTAATCAAAATACCCGTGGAAGAAGAAACTGAAACATCAGCGAAACGAACCAAAGAAGGGGAATATGAATCAGTCTCGAAGAAGCCAAAACTTGAAGATCTAAATGGTGACCGGGATCAAGTGTCATTCCGTGATGCTGTTCGTAAAGCAAAAGAATCAGCTATAAACAAAGTAAGAGAAGGTCTAGGAATATCGCAGAATGCCACTTTGGCTGAGATTGATGTACATGTTTCAAATTTAGCCATAGTAGAAGAAACTAATCTTATTAGAGACAGAGAGAGGGCGTCTCATACAAGTACGATGTCAAGCTGGGTTGGTCGAAAGAATTACAAGAAATTCAAACGAAACTTGACCCCTAAATCGAAAGTACATCGGTCTTTTGTTGGAGTAGTGAATGATGATGATCAGGTGGTTATAAGCCGTCCAGAGATGCAATACTACAACTTTAACAACGAAAGAGAGAAGAATCGACGCTTAGTTGCTGACTTTGATGGAGAGATGGGATCTGTGAGAGTTGGGAGGGCAGACATGCTGGTCTCTGAAGAGAATGGCCTCTTTGTTTCTGAAGATTCACAAAGTCAAGGTGGTCAAAGTGCTGTTCAGATTCAAAGGGATCAAAGAGAGGAACAAAGAGGGGAAGATGATCAATTACAGATACTGCAAACAAGAAGTGTTTATTATGACGTCGATGATGATGATGATGATGAAGATGATGGACCCAAGTTTGGATTCAGAAGGCGGTGAATTGGGCATGTATTAGCACGAGGTGTAATAAGATAATTTTTTCTGGGGTAAGAGCATGGGTGTATGAGTTATAGATGGACTTCTCGACACTATTTGTAATATGTAAGCCTTTGAAAACACATATTTATGAAAATACAAATAAGCTTTCTTAACCACGGTACTGATTTTTTCGAATTCAAATCAATGTTACGGCATCCATAAACTTACCTGAGTGAGCGTATATGATCTTATTTGTCTGTTTTTGTGCCTTCGCGCCCGGCTTGTATGTTTATCTCTGTAAGTTTTGTGTGAGCTTCTCTGAGTTCATTAATGGTTCTCCGCAAGTTTTTCATGTTACTATACCTTCTCTCGTACGTTCTATTCTTCATTTCCCAAGTTTTTTACTTTCCCTCTATTGAAATACACTAATACCGCAAAACCCCATTCTTCGGAAATACCAAAGGTGGGCATCATAGGCAACATGTTTTCCAGATCGATCGTAGCTGGAAAAGTCTTGCTTGATACAGTATTGACTATTGCCTGAGTAACAGTCTACTACCTCTTCATTTGAAGGATTGGTGTCATGAGCGGAACAGTTGATGTATATCTGGTTATTGAATTGTACATAGTCCTGAATCGATGGTAAGGGAAGAGGGTGAAGGAAAGGAGGAGGAATGGATTTGAATTCGATATTCAAATCTTTATTGGGAATTGTAGTTACAATATCTTTCTTATGGACAATTCTCCAGAAATCCCGGGCTTCGATTGAGTTGGAGGAGCCCAAAGCACGATCACACCATCGAACAAAATCGGCATTACCCACCAAAGGCAGACCCATCGTGGTGAGTTTGCTATTGTATCCTAGATCTTTGAGATGTAAAGATATAAATAAAGCTACCGCTCCACCCAAAGAATGGCCCATTATATGCAATTTTACCTCCGAATTATCTACTCCTTTCAATTGATCTACAACTACATCTTCTATATGTTTGAATGTCTCCAAGTAGCTGTCATAAAAGCCCTTATGAACTCGACAATTATCACCACAAAGAGGAAGATTTTCACCCGGATTTCTATACGGAGTCATTTCAATGTTCAAATCGGTATAGGTGTCAGGGGCTGAACGGGTTCCACGAAGAGATAATACGAGTACTGGATGAGTTCCGGAGTCATCATCGAAGACTCTATGGCCCTTTGCTAGATACCCAACAACGGTATCATCAAAATACCACTGATATATCAAATTCATGTCTGGAAAAGATTCAGAGCACTCCAAATCACATTGGAATGGAGGCTGTATTTGGTTTTGATCTGATATACAATAGCTGATATCAATTAAATGTGCAGCAGTTTTGAGATATTCCACTACTGGTGGGGGCACCGGAGTGGGCCAAAGATCATTATTTTGAAGAGAAAACAGTGGTTGGAATGGTAGTGCTAATATTCCAACAATGCAAACACTGAAAAGTATTGCAATTGTCTTTAAAACCCCGTTAAATGTTCTCATTGATGTAATATTACCAGTCATTTTGATGATATATTTGTGGGGTTTGCTGCATTCGAAATGCATGATAAGAGTTAAATACAGGATGGGAGAATGTTATTATATGCAGAGATGATGAGTATTATATACCGGATTATGATGAATGTAAAATTATACGAAGGACAAATGGATTGTGTTCGGTATCACGTGATATGTCTCAAGTTTAAGCAGATAATTAAAACGCCTCAATGAGCAGATTACCGTTACAGGTCAAAGTCTATTTAAGGCGAGCGGCTGAATCCAACGAGTAGCTAAAGGTTTGAAGGGGAGGGGGGTTGAGATTATTGTGATGTATTGTGGGGCCTGAAATGTTTGAAGTTGCCACAGTGAATTACCTGATCACTTCTACCGTAGTAGCCTGGATCAGACAAAGCCTCTTGTTCTTAGCTTAGCCCCCATGGGAATACATTTGCACGACGACGCACGAAGTCTAAAAAGGAAGTATTAAGCCGCACCAACACGTATCCGAGGAGATTTGAATAAACCGAGCTATGGTTGGCTTAATCAGAAAAGGAGGTCAGATGGGGGGTAATGACTTGGGACAGGGTAAAGGGTTTCTTCCAGTGATTGCATTATCTCGAGTAGATTGCGATGAAATGCCTTTATTCTGGTCACTGTAAGTGTAGTACTGGTAGGATATATCGATTCACGACGCGATATAATATGACAGAATTTTTTTTGATAGACATTTGACAGACACTTCAGAAGAAGGGTTTCTTTATTCTGTAGGTTATATTGACAGCATATCAGCAGATGAGGGATTAGAAAAGAAATACATTTTGAATCAAGGATTTGTTCAGCTGTAGACATTTCGTAATATATACCAAAATCCTTCCCCTCCGCCCCCTTTTTACCCAATTCATCCTCATTCGTTCCAAGGCAGACATCGTGAAATTGATCATCGTATTTTCCTTCGAGCCGGTTTAAATAAGAAATTTTTGATGAGTATTTTTTCACCTCTTCTCTAGTTCACTCAAAGATAAAGATGTCGACAACTACATCGGAGGTGACCCAAAGAGGCTCTAAACAGGTTTCCAAAGACTTGAAGGTTGTGGATACCTTGGGTAATGATTTCAAGGTTCCAGACTATACCATCAAGGATATCTTGTCGGCTATTCCTAAGCACTGTTACGAAAGATCATTAATCAGATCACTTGGATACGTGGCCAGAGATATCATTTGTATGTGTACCATTGGTTATGTGGGTCAAAAGTTGATTCCTTTGGTACAAATTGAAGGACATGAGACCGCCGCTGAATACCTCAGAGGTGGTTTATGGTTCGGGTATTCGTATTTGATCGGTCTCTTTGGATTTGGATTATGGATTTTGGCCCATGAATGTGGTCATGGGGCATTCTCTGATTTCCAAGGGATTAATGATTTTGTAGGCTGGGTATTGCATTCTTACTTACTTGTACCATACTTCTCATGGAAATTTTCTCATGCCAAGCATCACAAGGCTACAGGACATTTGACTAGAGACATGGTCTTTATCCCTTACACTAAGGAGGAGTATGTAGAAAAGCACGGAGTTTCTAAAGTCAGCGAAATCTTGGAGGAATCCCCCATCTATACATTGATGGTTTTGCTTTTCCAGCAATTGGGAGGCTTACAATTCTATTTGCTTACCAATGCAACTGGTCAGGAATTGAAAGAGTACAACTGGCTTGCTAAATCCCATTATGCTCCTGCTTCCCCAGTGTTTGACAAGAATCAATGGTGGTTCATTGTGTTGTCTGATATTGGTATTCTTTTGACCCTTGGTGGCGTGTACACTTGGTATCAAAACTTTGGATTCTTCAACATGTTTGTCAACTGGTTCATGCCTTGGTGTTGGGTTAACCACTGGCTTGTTTTCGTCACTTTCTTGCAACACACTGACCCCAGTATGCCTCATTACAAGGAGAATGAATGGACTTTTGCTCGTGGAGCTGCTGCCACTATTGACCGTGAATTTGGATTTGTAGGTCAGCATATTTTCCATGACATTATCGAGACTCATGTCTTGCACCATTATGTCTCTAGAATTCCTTTCTACAATGCTAGAGAGGCTAGTGAAGCCATCAAGAAGGTTATGGGTGAACATTACAGATACACCCCAGAGAACATGTGGGTATCTTTGTGGAAGGTCATGAGACTGTGTCAGTTTGTTGATGATGACAATGGAGCTGAGGGAGTTATGATGTACCGTAATGTCAATGGAATTGGTGTGAAGCCAAAAGATTAAGATAGAGGTTTATTTGTGGATAGAAATATGAATGGATACTTTAGAACATAAAGAGATATGAATAGACAGATACTGTAGAACATAAAGAAAATACATCGATAATTATGTGACGAGGGGGTAATAATAACAAGATTTCAGTTAAAATGAACTTCTTTAATGGTTTCCACGTTGTATTTAACTCTTTCAACGCCTTTTAATGTCTCCTGGTACCTCTAAAATCTCTAAAACCTACCACAGCTTAGATTTTTTCAAACAAAAATCTCGATGTGCGAGCGAATACCATAGGAAAACGAATCCGGTTGAATGCTATCATCCTACGATACTATGATATAATAAAGGTAATATGTAGATTCAAAATTCATCCACACGAGTAACTTACTGGTGGAATAATGGTAGAATACTAGGAGAATACTAGATATAGACAGGAAGCATCTATCTCAGCTCTGCAAACTGTTATTATCACAGATACATACATCATTATTGCAACATTCTGAACGCTTTCAACATTTTTTCATAATGAGTGTTCTCAAATTGTATAACCCTTTTCTTGCGGATCTTTTGGGTAAACTATACAAGTAAATACACTTAGATCTACGATTCTTCCCTCTCTATTTCTACGTAACAACACATACACACCTTCGTCTCTGCTTCAATGATTTTCTACTCAATTCCCACCGCTCTTTTCCCACCCTCCTTCCCCCTATCTGCTTCTATTGTTTCTCCTTCGCCATATCTACCATCTCTTCCTCCTCTTACTTTCTTTCTTTTCATCACGTGTGAGGTTGGTCAGAAATTTTTCACTTAGACCAACATACCAAACCAACCATGTCTAGGGTCTTGCGTGGAATGGGCTCTATTTGGGCCCAAAAGACGCCGTTGATGGCATCTGCTCGTCTTCATGGTCCTAGATTCTCCTCCCGGACTTTCCACACCTCTAAAGTACGGTTCAACTCTTCCACTGAAGAAAAAATTGTTGCTGAAGTTGAAAAAATCCCGGAAACTTACGAAGAAGAAAAAGTCATTATTGATGCTCTTGACAAAAGATTATCAGAAGCTGATCACTCACATATGGGTAGAATGAGAAACATTGGTATCTCTGCCCACATCGACTCCGGAAAGACCACTTTCACTGAAAGAGTGCTTTATTATACTGGAAGAATTAAGGCTATCCATGAAGTCAGAGGAAGAGATCTGGTCGGGGCCAAGATGGATCATATGGATTTAGAAAGGGAAAAGGGAATCACCATTCAATCTGCAGCTACCTACTGTGACTGGGACAAGGATGGTACCAATTACCACTACAATTTGATCGATACTCCAGGCCATATTGACTTTACCATTGAAGTTGAGAGAGCTCTTCGAGTATTGGACGGAGCAGTGTTACTCGTTTGTGCTGTTTCTGGAGTTCAGCTGCAAACAGTCACTGTTGACCGTCAGATGCGTCGTTACAATGTTCCCAGAGTGACCTTTATCAACAAAATGGACCGGATGGGAGCTGATCCTTTCAAAGCCATTGAACAAATCAATGCCAAGTTACGTACTCCAGCTGCTGCCATTCAAGTTCCAATTGGAGCAGAAGAGAACTTGGCTGGAGTGGTCAACATCATCGACAGAGTGGCCTTGTATAATGAGGGTGCTCAAGGTGAAGAAATTAGAACCGCTGAAGTTCCTGCTGATCTTGTCGACCTTGTGGAAGAGAAACGGGCGCTCTTGATCGAAACCTTGGCTGATGTGGACGAGGAAATGGCTGATCTTTACTTGGATGGGGTGGATCCTAGTGTAGAACAGATCAAGGCTGCTATACGTAGGGCCACCATTGGAAGAAAGTTTACCCCAGTTCTTATGGGTTCAGCTTTAGCCAATAAGGGAGTACAGCCAGTTTTAGATGCCGTAGTTGACTATTTGCCCCAGCCGAATGAAATCTTGAACACTGGTCTTGATATTTCTTCTGGAGAGGAGAAGAGAGTCAATTTGGTACCCTCTTCCGCTGCTCCATTCGTTGGTTTGGCCTTCAAATTAGAGGAGGGTAAATATGGTCAATTAACCTATATTAGAGTTTATCAGGGTAAGTTGAAGAAGGGAGCCTTCATGACTCATTTGGCTACTGGTAAGAAGGTTAAAGTGTCTAGACTTGTACGAATGCATTCGAATGATATGGAAGACGTTGATGAGGTTGGTGCCGGAGAGATTTGTGCCACTTTTGGTATCGATTGTGCCTCTGGAGATACGTTTATTGCCCATAACTCAGAACAACAGATAGCCATGAGCTCGATGTTTGTTCCTGATGCCGTCATTTCACTTCTGATCACCCCAAAGACCAAAGATAACTCCAATTTCTCCAAGGCCATGAACCGGTTCCAGAAGGAAGACCCCACATTCCGAGTGAAATATGATCCAGAATCGAAAGAAACAGTTATCTCTGGAATGGGTGAATTACACTTGGAGATTTACGTGGAGAGAATTAAGCGTGAATATGGAGTAGAATGTGTCACTGGTAAGCCACAGGTTGCTTATCGTGAAACGGTGACTCAGCCAGCCAATTTCGATTATACCCATAAGAAACAATCCGGTGGTGCTGGTCAATATGGTCGAGTTATTGGAGAAATGACTCCTTTAACTGGAGACAACAAGTTTACTCATCATGTTGTTGGAGGTAAGATTTCGGAGAAGTTCTTATTTGCCTGTCTGAAGGGTTTCGATGAAGCAACGGAGAAGGGTCCCTTGACAGGGCATAAGGTTTTAGGGGTACATATGCATGTCAATGATGGTCAAACTCATATGGTAGATTCTTCGGAATTATCCTTCCGTGCTGCCACTTTGGGTGCCTTCAAGCAGGCATTCTTGGCTGGTCAACCAGCAGTTTTAGAGCCTATTATGAGTGTGGAAGTCACTGCCCCTAACGAATTCCAAGGTCTGGTTGTAGGGTTAGTGAACAAGATAGGTGGGATCATTGTGGAGACCGTCAATGGTCCAGATGAATTCACTGTCCAAGCAGATGCTGCTTTGAACGGTATGTTTGGTTTCTCCACCTCATTAAGAGCTTGTACTCAAGGTAAGGGGGAGTTCTCCATGGAATTCCTTAAGTATGATTTCTGTGCTCCACAATTACAGAAGGAATTGGTTGCTGAATATCAAAAGAAGTTGAAGGAGACGTGATGTATATAGCTGTATTTAGAGTGCTTGATATGACAACGGAAGAAGGATGAACGGTACATGGAAGGTTCATGCTGGTGAATGGTTGTCATTGAGGTACATAATAGAATGTTTATAAAGTTTTAAATTGGTTGATAAGTGTAGAAGAATAGAGGTGGGTTTTTTGTTGACTATACTATTGTTTGAATGGGTAGAAGAGAAATCAAGGAGCGAGATTAAAGGGGACAACGGGATGAAGAGATATTGAAAGGAAGGGCTTGATGAGGTTGAATATGAGGCAAAAGGTGTATGGGCGGAATGATACCTTGGTAGAAAGAAAGATACGGATATGAAGAGACATGGACATAAAGTAATAGGGACATAGAGAGATGTAGAGCGCTATGGGTGTGCAAAAGGAGGAATAGAAGAATTGAAGGTTACAAATTTGTGCGGCCAGTTGCTAAAAGACTGTACAATATTATTTAATGTGGGGGAGGAACATGGTAGCAGGACATTCTGAGTAAAGATTTACAATACACCATCAGGTATAGATACGAGGAGAAATATGACAAAGACAAAGACATGCACGTTTCTCCATACATTTTCATCCACTCTTCATACATTCTTCATCCATTTTTCATCCATTCTTCATACATCCTTCACTCATTCCATTTTCTCCAGTCTTCCTCTTTGAGCGGAATTTTACTTTTTCAATCTTTTTCACGGTTTTTTTTTCACAGTCTCCAAATGTGACTCTAAAGTGGTCATAAGAAATGGATGAAGAATAGATAGAGAATAAATAGAGAGTAGATAAGAAATGGATGAAGGGACTCACTCGGGTACAGCTCTTCCTTAAAACAGTGAAAGCATTTCAGCACCTCATATCTTTATTCCTTGGGCTACCATAAACCTGTCCAATGGTCTTCTCTTCACTTCACTTCATTTCCCACCTACAATTAATTCGATGTAACGTTATATTAAAACCTATATGACACCCTCATCATGACTTTAGATACATGGTAGCAGCGAATCACGAGTTCTCATTCTCCCTCCTCATTGTTTAAGCCTTAGCAACAGCTCTTCTGACAGAGTATCTTTGTTGCTTCTTCAACACCAAGACTTGGAATCTTTCAAAGTCAGTCAAGTTGGATCTTCTCTCCTTGGCAGCCAACTTCTTGGCCCAGGAAGTAGCAGCCCACTTGGAGTCGATCTCAGCAGCAGCCCACTTCTTGGTGACAACACCAGTCTTAGAGCCTCTTGGCAAACCCTTCAAAACGATTGGGGTCAATACGACCTTGGCCAAAGCAATAGCCTGTCTTTGAATCTTTGGACCGTCAATCAAGACTCTCTTGGCATCGATGATTTCGACAATGGTGGCTAACTCCTTGTTGTCAATCAAGACAACACGTCCCAATTCGACGAATCTCCAGTTGGAAGCTTTAACGGTAGACATTTGAAGTTGTTAGTTTAAGAATTTGTCAAAAAAGTAGTTTTGGTTCTTTTGCGTGAAAAAAAGCGAGGGCAGATATGCAGGATGGGTATGCAGGGAAGAAGGCGCGGACTCCAATGGCACGTGTGCTAAGAGGGCTGAGCCCTATGATTCACTATGAATAATGTAGGTTATTGGTGGGAGAGGTGTCGTTTGGGGACACATCAGTCATATAGTGGGAGGAGCTGACGGATTAGTACGTAGAGAGGGTGTAGTAAAGTATTATAGAGGAGATAGTAAACTATGATGGAAGGATTTGGTAGAGTATAAGAGGGTTTATAAAAGTTTGTAGAGATGATTTAGAGGAGTATGGAGCGGACTTAATACAGTATGAAGAGGACATGGTAGGGAGCTTATAAAGCATATAGGGTATATGGGTTGAGTCCTGTACATATTATATGTACTGTATATATTTATAAAAGTTACAGTATGTCTGCAACGCAAGATAAATAATTCCTTGAGAATATTTCTCTCTTCCTCGATGTAAGTGCCAATGGGTCTAGATTAACCCAATATGGCTTTATAAGTCATGCAATATCTCAGGCAGCCCTGGTTAACTCTAAGTAGCTCTGTTCAGTGCTGTGCTTTGTACTGTGCTCTTCCTCATATCGCCATGTCTCTTCCAGCGTCCTGATCCCCGTAAGGCTACGTCCCCAGAACGCTTGACGAGATGTGATTTTAATGATGACCCATAATTTGCGTTCTAGAGCAAACGGCTTGAAACATGCCTAGTTTCTTCAAGGCCGTCGGCAACATGCGACCAACTTTTGTCTGAATCGATAAGGGATAGAGACTTACGTAGTGAAGATTAGAGGGGATTGTGAAGTTTCAGCTTCTACAGATTTCTTCTACAGATTTGTAGAGTTATATTACTGTTCGTAAGGTTCAAATTAGTTTTTTTCAGTGTCAATTATTGGAAGGGCACTGTTCTGATCATTTACGTTCATACTTTTCCTCTCCAGTTTTTCCTACAGAGGACCTAAATGCCTAGTATGTAGTTCTCGTACACATCCTGCTTTACACCTTCCTTATACGTCGATGGCTGTTTTGCCTGTCTATTTACAAGAAATCGACTCAGTCTGACTCACCATCTTCTTTTATTAATGGCATACTATTTTTCATTCCACACGCTAAAAACAAAAATGAACAGATCTTCAAACCATTATTAAACAACCCTCTAAACAACCAATAATATTGCCTCCGCGACTTGAATAAACCAATCAAACCAATTAAACTCTAATGTAAACCTCATTACGTACTCAATCCTCCCTTTTCTTACACTTCTAAGTCTAAACTACCACATCTTCTCTCATCCAAACCTTAATCCACTCCTCTTCGTGGCTGCTCATGCTCGCGCGTGCAGGTGATTATTTTCGTTGCCTATGTTCAGACAACTACTGGCAAGAACTACAGCTTTAACCACAAGAGATCCATCTTTCGTCCGTCTTATGTCTCAAATTGCCGCTGACAAGAAGCCAACTGTCCTGCAACCAGAATGGTTTGTTCAACCTCGTAAAGACGGACCAGTCTTGAAGGTCTACAACTCGCTTACTAGATCTAAAACTGAGTTCGTGCCCATCAACCCAAACCACATTGTTTGGTATTCTTGTGGTCCTACTGTGTACACTTACTCTCATATGGGACATGCCAGAAACTATGTCACCACTGATATCAATCGTCGAATTCTTCTGGACTATTTCGGTTACAACATTCGGTTTATTCAGAACGTCACCGACATCGATGACAAGATTATCATCGCCGCTCGTCATCAGTACCTTTTCGAGCAGTATGTGTTAGAAAAATATGCTTCCAGTAATCCAGAAGTGATCGACTTAGCATTCCAAGCCTTACGTCAGTATACTTCCAAAAACTTGCCCACTTTTGTATCTGACTCAGACAAGGTCGAAACCTTTGCTCAATCTCTTCTCGCTTGGATCAAGACAGTTGACCCACAAAAGGAGGCTGTTACAGTTCCAAAGTTCCCTATGTATGTTAAGGCTGCTGGAGATGCTGCCACTGCTCTTTTGGGATCATCCTCGTTGCCATTTGAAGATTTTTCTGCTAAAATCCAGGATGTAACGATGCCTTTCTTAGATAAACTCCATGGGGATTCCGTCTCTGACCCCTCCATCTTCAAGAAATTGCCTAGCTATTGGGAGGGCAAGTTCAACGAGGACATGGCGCAATTAAACGTTTTGCCACCTTCGATAACTACCAGAGTTCTGGAGTACATTCCAGAAATTGTCTCTTACGTCGAAAAGATCATCAAGAACGGCTACGCTTACGCCACTACTGATGGTTCAGTGTATTTTGACACAGTCAAGTTCGAAAACTCACCTAACCATGTGTATGCCAAACTTCAACCTTGGAATAAGGGTGATATGACGCTTATTGAGGACGGAGAAGGCTCTCTTACTAGTGTCAGCTCTCAAAAGAAATCAGCCGTTGATTTTGCACTCTGGAAGGGATCCAAGCCTGGTGAGCCAGCATGGGACTCTCCATGGGGAGCTGGGCGTCCTGGTTGGCACATTGAATGTTCTGTCATGGCCCTGGATGTAGCAGGAGAGCAGATGGACATTCATACTGGAGGAGTTGATTTGTGCTTTCCTCATCACGACAATGAATTGGCCCAGAGTGAAGCATATTTCAATAACCGTCAATGGGTCAACTACTTTTTACATAACGGACACTTGCACATCCAAGGTCAGAAGATGTCAAAGTCGTTGAAAAATTTCATCACTATCCAAGAAGCTTTAGATGATTTCAGTTCTAGACAGTTACGGTTAGTTTTCGCCATGAGTCCTTGGGAAAAGACCATTGATTTCAAGGACACTTTCATCAAGGAGGTCAAGGCATGGGAACTGACTCTTTTGAAATTTTTTACCACTGTCAGAGCGTTGAATAACGACGATAAACATGCCCTTAGCGAAGGCAAACCCCTGTCCAAAAAATTGGGACCTCAAGAGAAGCAGTTGTATGTGGACTTGGAATCAACTCAATCAACTGTCCACGAAGCATTCTGTGATAATTTGTCGACACCTCAAGCGTTAAAGAGTATTCTAGAATTGGTTGGGAAGGCCAATGGGTATATCCAGACCACCTCTCAAAAAGAAGGAGAGACACGTTTAGAGCCATTAATTGCAGCGGTTTCATGGATCACCAAAATCTTGAGTATCTTGGGGTTCGAAACAAGGCTGGATGGTCTTGGTTGGGCCGAAGGAGGAGCTGGAGATGTAGGAACTAATGCTGAAGACGTTGCATTGCCATTTGTGAAGCTCTTGTCACAATTCCGTGATAGTGTCCGGAACTCTGCCATTGACAAGGAGGAGTATGGCAAGATTTTGGCTGCCTGTGACGCAATCAGAAATGATCTCATCAAGGTAGGTGTTCTGTTGGATGATCGTCCTAACAAGCAGCCAGCATTGGTCAAATTTTTGAATGCTCAAGAACAGAAGGAATTGGTTGAACAGCAAGCAGCTAAGGAGCAGATTTTGGCTGAAAAGCAACGTAAAAAGGAGCAGGCTGCACTTGTAGCAGCCCAAAAGGAGCAGGAGAGACTTGAGAAGCTGAAGATAGATCCTAAGCAGATGTTTAGAGATACCACATTATACTCTGATTGGGATGAGGAAGGGTTGCCAACAAAAGATGTCCAAGGTGAAGAGGTTACGAAAAGTATGCGTAAAAAGCTTTCCAAGCAACAACAGCAACAGGAAAAGTTACATCAAGAGTATTTGAGTCGTAAATAGATAGGAAGTGAATAAATTTCAATAGAAGAGGGAGGTGTAGCAGATTGGCTGGGTCAGAATTCGAAAAATTCCAGTTTACAGTTGAATAGTTAATTATTTAAGCTGATAAATAAGCAGGATAAGCACGACTCAATGATGCTTATAGTGGGCTCAAAATAACCTTGATTACGTTTGGGTTGTGTTGTGTTTGAATTCTTTGATTATACATCTGTTTCGATTAATTTCATCTTATTTCCATCATAAGCTTATTGCTGTTCACCACTATAGTTTGTTCCATAACGTATACTGAATCCTCACTATTCTCGACAGTTTCTCGCTAATTACTTTCGCAATTGGCAGTATTCTCACTAATTTAGGGAGGTTGGTTCCTTTGTCTCACTAAATTCTTCACTAACCTCGCTATATTCGCGCTGACCTCTCTCTGTTCTCGCCATTTGGTTGTTTAATTTCTTGAATAGAATTATTTCCACGTATCATGTTCAACTTAATCACACGGGTTCAAAGCGTTTCCAACCAGGCGTTGAGCGTCGCAGTGTTGGCTGCTTCCCTCGTTTCACTCTTCACTCTCTCCCAACTATTCGTTACCGACGTTTGGAACCTCAATACCACGGCAATTGCCAATATTAAACCACTGGCAAACTTGAAGCATTCTTTCAATTACGGCTCCGTCAACAAAAAGCCAAAGGAAAACTCAAAAATTATCTTCGATTTGGATGCAGATTTGACTCCATTATTCAACTGGAACACCAAACAAGTCTTCGTATATCTCACTGCTGAATATCCTGGAAAGAGTGATGGTTCTTCTAACAGAGTCACTTATTGGGATAAGATAATTACTACCCCGGAACAAGCCAAGTTTTCAATCAAGAATCAACGTAGTAAATACTCTGTATGGGATGTAGAACGTTCCTTCCGGGGAAGAGAGGGTGTTTTACGTTTAGAATGGAATATCCAGCCTTGGATAGGTCCACTTATTTCGGGAGAGACCGGTATCGGCTCTAACTTTACTTTTGCCTCGCTTGAAGCGTGAAGAGGTCAACTTTTGGCATAACTATGTAGTCATAATCTAATTATTAAGTATATGGTCATAATCTGGATCATATGGAGTATAGTTTTTTTATCAAATATATGGTCTTTGAAGCATAGTCTGGGGTTTTGTAATGTAAAATGGGAACAAGATCAAGCCAAGGCACTGTAGTAGATCAATGGTACAAGTAACAGATGACGACCATATTAGATGAGTGGTACAATAAAAACGAGGCCACAAAGAATAGCTGATGCCATAATAGGTATCGATGTTACGTAGCTCATCCGGATAAAGCTACATAATGCCACCAAGTTATGAATTAATCTAGAACTACCCGCTTGCTACATTTCTAATCCTTCTTTGTGAATGAACGCTTTGTTTCCTTTTATTCTCTTTTACTACATTACCAATGAATGCTTTGATGTATTCTCTATGTGGCTTCTATATATATCTATAAACGCTTTTGACGTAGAATATGTACATGGGTATGAACTTTTATATGCTTGGTTGGTCTAGAACTTGTCTGGCCCATTCTTCAACTGGTGTGTCTTTAACTCCTCAAACTCCTCAAAACTCTTCCAATTTCCTTCTGATATTCGGTTTGACACTCTCAAAAGCCTGATAGATCCTATCCCGTTTACTCTTGAATGTCTCCCTTACCTTACCATTCACTGGTTCGATCTTATCGACCCGTTTCATGAATTCTCTCTCTTTGTATTGGTTTTCTGCTGTTTGCAACAACACTTCAAATGTCCTGGGGTATTTAATGGCAAGTGTAAGAGTTTCAATCCGGTGGAGGCTCAGATATCGTTTCATGTGCTTTATAATACGAACAAGCAAATTAAACCCGATATCATTGGCTCTCTGAACCGCAAACTCGGGCAAGAAGAATCTGTTCTTATCTCTAACTAAGATCTTAATCGTCAACGGACGACTTTTAGAGAAGTTCTTATTGTACTTCTTGATCTCTTGTTCCAAAGCATAGGAGGCTCGAGAGATAAACCCTTGCCCAAATTCCTCAATTACAGAAAGAACATCAAGGTGGTGCTGTTCGAAGAGAAGCTTAAAACTTGACTTTGCCCTGAAAACAGAAATGAAGTTTAGCTCATGGAGCATTAGTAACTTCAAGAGTCTGATTTTAGCGGCATTCTTGGCCAAATATACGAGGTTTCCTTGGACCAAATGATTTTCACATACTGCAAGACAATCTTCCAAGCATCCGTCATCGTTGACATTAAGAAAATAATTGGCAACTTGGTTTAACAATTCTCCATTTAAACGAACAGGGTAGTTGTTTACTGATCTAAGGACGTTCAAATCTTCGTCGGATAGATTATTGGGGTTCATTTCAGCAATCTTCTCTCCAATGTAAAAGGCAAAATTGTTGTTCAAATACAGAGGAAGCACCACCTCATGATACTCGAACTCTTTGGGAATAGCTTCGATGAACTTTAAGATTTTAGCTTTGAGCTCGTCGAAAACCCGATCTATTAAGGCATTCTTGTCGAAGTCCGTTTGTTTCGTCAGAAAGTAAGGCAATACGTCCTGGTATATCGAATACAAAAATCCGTTCAACACCGATTTGCCTCCAACATTGCTCAATTGATTCAAATACGCAAACAAGAGCTGTTCTCCATTCATATGAGTGTCTCTGGCTTCTTTGATGTACTTGGTGGTAAGCACACCCAAGCTCTTGGCTGCTTTGAGTACCTCCTCCAGGGACGCCTTTTTTTTCTCTTTCTGCTCTCCTTGATCCGGCAACGGGAGCTGGAAGTCAACGGTTTCATAGATAGCCTTGAGTAAGTTTGTAGAGTTTGCAAAGTTAGTACTGTTCACCTTGTCTAACAACAAAAGAGCGTCCATCAAGTGTCGATAAGATCTCATGCTTACAGCAACGTTATTCTGATTCATATGCTTGAAGATCTCCAAAACTTTGGTGGCTCCCGCGGCAGACTTCAACGAATTATAGTATCTTAAAAATGGCTCAAAATGCAGCTCATCGGGAGAAGGTTTGGTGGTATCGGTCTCTAATAACAAAATAAGCTTTCTGGCCTCTCCTCTGTCATAGAATCTGTTTCTCACGAAGTGATATTTGATAAGATTTGCATACCAGCTTGCGGTCGGCAATATGTGGTTAGCTTGAAACCTCTTGATGACTCCCTCCATATCAAGATAGATTTTATGGTCCTGAGCTCCAGATGTCAGATATCTTGACTCTTTGATCAAGTTGTTCAACTCAGCACTATATAATTGACCTATAATTTGTGGGTGAACTATATTTGTATGAGCTTCTTTGACAATTTGCTTGCCAAGTTCGAAAAGTCCTAGATATGAGCAACCAATAATCATTTCCAGATATATTGATATGCCTAGTGTATTAGTTCTTTTTGCCATTTCAAATACTCGTAGATAGAAACTCACATCGTAAGCTTCTCTGGTCATTTTAAGTAGGTTCAAAATGGATTTCGCTGAAAAGACGTTTGTTCCAGTTAGGTTAAATTCATTCTCTGCCTTTTCAAACCATTCAAGCGCCAAATCTAAGTTGGAATACTTCCTGCAATGATTATATATTAAATAATGGATGAACTCTTGGTCGTCATCTTTCATGTACTTTGTTTGAAAGTCAAAAGCTTTTTTGTAATCTTCAAAATGCAAATGACAATTGAAAACAGCAGAGAGAACCAATTTGCTGGGTGTTAATTTACGTTCAAGCAATTGTTTAAAAAGAGCCAAAGTTTCATCTTTAGCACCAATGTCGCTTAAAGCATTCATGACGATAGCATAATGGATAGTATGGGGCAAGTCTCCCCGTCCATACATACTCTCGAATTGCTCTTGAAGGATGGCCCAATTACGTTCTTTCTGGGCAATTCGAAGCAATATCGAAATCTGAGCATCTTCATGGAGGTCGCCCCATTTCCGATATAATTCAAGGGTTTCTTTGATCAGTCTCATGTCAAACAAGACTTGCATGGTTACGGTAAGGTCTAGCGGTTCCATGACTTTTAGCGATTCTGTAAACGGTTCATTCTGCTCTGCAAGGGAAACCTTTTCTTTCCAGATATCCACAGTCCTTCTACGTAATCCAACGTTGTTCAGAGCGTCACGAAGAGCATTTAGCAAACGAATGTAGTCATTTTTACGCCCAAGACCTTCAAAATACTCTTTGATGAAGAAAAGGTTCTTGTGCGACAATAAGTATTGTAATGCATGGTTGTATATCTTCTGGTGGTGTGCTGACGAAGGTGGAGCCACAAAGACATCGAATTCTGATACATCTCGGCCATTTTCGTCAACAATGCTAGGGCTTATACTCTCTATGAAGATGAGGAATCTTTCTGTGATAAAATCCCAGCTTTCTTCTGGGGCATACAAGATAAAATACCGTAATGTCGTTACTACAACTTGCCTTTTCTTTTCAATACTTATGGAAGGCGATTTTATGAAGTCTATAGCACTGTGTTCACTTAGGGAATATGACCCTGATGGAGATATGTTAAGTTGCATTTCTCTAAGCATAATCTCCTCTAACGATGGTTTCGTTCTATTGAGTACCAGATATTCAGGGTAAAGTAATTTGATGTGTTGAAGGTACAAATCGTGTCTAAAGTTTCGGGCTAGGAGAGATATGTATCGATTTTTAGACTGACCTATCAATTTCTGCAAAGCTAACAATTTAGATGATTGGTTTTGGCTTTTAGAAAAGACATTCTGCCATATTTTGGTGGCCAATCGGATTTTTTCTGGATCGGGAAGGGTATTGCCTACTGAAGTATATTTGTGGAAAGCATTATAGACTTTGAGCACTTCTTGGTCTCTTTCTGGTTCAGTTGGGGCATTGGCGAGTTCACTCGGATCTTTTAAAAGAATGTTTTCATTATATATGCTTGAAATTGGACCTTTGTATGGTTTTTGTGGAGTCTCGTTCGATGGAATTTCATCGGATGAGGTAAAATTGTGACGATCAAGGGTATAGTCTATATCTTCATTGATGTCATTGGAATCATCGGGAGACCTCGAGGAATAATGTCTTTTATGGGTTGATGTAGGCTCTTTCAAAGAGACACTGTAATTACGTATGCAACTGGCACCAGCAGTGGAGGTAATCTGGATGAATGCTTTAGTTTTTAAGATTGGTACGGAGAGTGGAGTTGATGAGCCCATCGGGGGTGTATTTCGATGGAATGGACGACTTTGAAGCCAGAATTGCCACCTTGGGGTATATACAAGGGACAGACCTCGTCGAAGTGTTTGTCTGTGTGATAGAGAGCCCATGACGGTGCAATTACAATGGGATCACCGTCAGCAGCAGTGAGATATGGGGTGGTTTTCAGATTGGTGAAATTTTTCCCACTGCGCGGTTGAGAAGAGAGGGCACAAGAGGAGCCAGTGGGTGATGAAATGGACGATGGAATGGGTGAGATGGGTGGTTGTAGTAGAGTAGATGAGTGGGTATTGGGTAGTGATTCAGTAAGAATTTCATGTGCTAATTGCAGAAAGGTAAGCGGTGTCTTGTAAGAAATAATGTTGGGCATGGAGATGTTCATATGTTCCAGAATGTCAGACTGAAGGGAAGAATAAAGAGATAGACAGTAAACGATAGAGTGGTAGAGGATAAAGCATGACGAATGAAGGGATGGAAGAGAGCGTGACAAAGGAAGGGATAGAGGATTAAGCATGGCAAAGGAAGGGAAACAGAGCCAGGATGATCCGCAACAGGCAAAATACCCTCACAGTGTCCTTAGAGTTAGATATCCAATGTAGAGAGGTCTTGATGCATAGCGGAGAAACAGAAATATAAAGAGAAAGAAATATCTATCACAGATCTTCCAGAGATCTTTCATTGAAGAGTAAAATAGGAAGTAACCCAATACACCATCTTATCGATGTCATGTGCTTCCATCAGGCTCTCATAGATATAGAGATTTTATTTTTTCACAGCCCAGAATCAGCACATATCAGATTCATTAAATCAGTTTTGGTATGTTGTAGTCAGCGGGTTGCCCCTCGTACAGTGTGAATGTTTGGATCATCATAGTATCGTGACTCTCCTGAGCTGTAAAGATCGGCTATAAACCAGATGCAAAACCTGATGGGTTAGTAACTGTGGTGTGGAGAAAAAAATAAAACTGAACCTAAACTACTCTCTACCGTTGCTAATCAGCTAAAGACCTATCATCAACTCCTGCCCACCAGCACCTCAAAAATGTACACAGAAGCGCCGTTCCTTCCCCTATTTGTACAAGAAAGGGGTGGGCAGAGTATTATGTCCGCCCGGTCACAAGTATCCTCATATGAAACAGAATGAGTCGGCTAAAATAGTAGACATACCTGATTTGTTAGTACACATATTATTATTTTCAAACATAAGAGGGGGGTGAGTTGGATTGGGAGGGCTCATACAAGGCTGAAACTTAACGATAATGCAATTGTCAACATGGAGCATTCAGTTGGAACAATTGGTAAAATGCAAATAATCTTCGCCATCCACACCTAGAGAGTCACATACCTTTTGCCGCTGTATTATGGCTGTATTTTTGCTCGTTGAAGAGTGTTGAAGAAAGGAAATTGAAAAAATTTTCGGGTTTTATAGATGAGTATTGAGTATGGGTATGTGCAGGAGATTCCCATCAGGATTAGGGCATAGTGCGAGATAGTGCAAGAGAGGGGGAGAGAGGGGAGAGCGAGAGGGAGGGAAGGTAGAAGACAATTGGAGAGGTGTGAAAGGTAATGTTAAAAGGGTAGGATAATTAAAGATGATATATGGACCAGTAGCTTCTTACGAACTTGTGGAGAGATAACTGCTTTACACTCATCTTTCCTTTTTTGCCTTATCATATCTTATTAATTTCTGCCACTGATTACCTAACAATAAGCCCTCTAACACAAACACTTTAGTACTCTTCTACGTCCTACAATCTACCCATTCACTACCTTTATCATCTATATACCTTCAGTTGGAAAACCCAAAAAATGTCACCTTCACTGCAATCGTGAATCCAACATGAAGCACAAGAAGCACCGAAATGATGGCATAATGGTATTTACGGGCATCCAACAGTGAATCCAAGGTGGCTAACTCAAGGCAGTTTCTCTGGACAAGAGGGCTGATCTTACTGATGTTACTAAGACCCGTAACGGCCCCACTCAAGGCTACAATGGTCCATTCCAATACATTCATCAATAACCGATGATTCTTTTGACTCACAAGCAAGGCAATGACAAAGTTAATAAATGTGATTGGCACCCACAATATATTGGTGTATCCGTAGATAGAAATAAGCTCTGCCAATGATAAGGTGGATGGGAACTTGAACACCCAGGTTGTAATGAAGTAAAGTAAAGAAGGGATTAGTAAATTGTAACCATAGAACAAACTAAACAGTAATGTAAGTAAATCAAACCGGTATTGATACAGAGATTGGCCACCCTTTTCATCACTTCCACCATGAAGCCAGGAGTTGAGGATGTTCGAGCCGGTCGAACTGACAAACATAAGGAAAATAAGGGTCCCGGTGATCCAAAAGAACCCATAAAGCTCGGTTGTTTCTTCGGAAGAAGCAGAAAAGGAGTGATTAAGTGGGTTAAGGGCTCTAAAAATCTTCAAGAAGAAGGTGTCAGTGTCAAGATCGAAGAATTGTTGATAGAATTTGATCTGGAAGATATGGGATTTGGAGTTACTAATAGTAGAAGTAGCAGCTGCTGCTGTAGGTCCACTACCTCCTTGGGTTAAATTTGCCGTAGATGGGGCGTTACTTGTATAAGAAGGAGGGGCAGACGTGGTGGAAGCGACATCTGGGATGATATATGGCTGTGAGGACATATCTATGAGTTAGTACATACATGTTAAATTATACAACAGGTCCGACAATTTTAAGGTTTTCATGACGTCCAAGTGCCAGGAAGTTGATGTGGCCACCAATCGTGATTAAGTCGGCACTGATTGCAGCCTATAATACATACTATTGGAGTTCAATTGATCATTTTCTATATCCACAAGTGAGTTCTAGGTTAGTATAGCTTCATTTTGGTCTTCTGGTCTCATCAAACGTACATTTTCACCCTTATTGGCCCCCAATTTAGAGTATGACATGGTTTGTTGGCCCCAAGATTTGATTTCACAACTAAAGAAAACTCGCGACATGACATCTTAAACAGTAAAAATGGCAGACAGTCAAAATGTCGCATGGCCATGAGGGAAGATGGAACCCAGAGAAGATGACTTCCAGTTGTTATGATGGACTTGATGTCATCGTCTTTGTAATATTCATGTATATGCAAATGTACATATAAATAGAGATATCAGTTCTTAAGTTCCCCAGATATATTCCCTGCCGCCGTTAAACTCCTTGTTTGCACCCTCCTCCCTGGCTTTCTTCTAAGCCTCTTTCTTGAAGTGGCCACGGCTGCAAATGGGCTGGCCGCAAAATATCCACTATGGTAACATAAAGCTATTAGAAGCACTCTTGCTTTACTATGGCCAGGTGAAGGTGTATCTGTATAGACAGAATCTCAGTGATTTACATTTAAAGAACTTCATTGAAATTTTTATAAAGAACTTCGTTGGTTTACATTTCCAGAGCTTCAATAATGTACTGTTTAAGTTTCTACAATCACTTACCCTTCATTTAGCTATCTGTTTATTTCCCTGTATTTCCATTTCACTAGTATCAATTCAATTATCTCATATTCCACTATTCCACTCAATATCCGAGTGTTCAACCTCTGTTTTACATCAAGTTCGTGGTCATGGTGTTCTTATTAGCCCCAAATCGCTTTCTAGGAACCACAATTTCGTGGTCTTTCTCTAATGCTGGACTAATACTATCTATTGCATCTCTATTCCACCATACAGTATCTTGGTTAGTATTAACCGGGGGACTGGTCTGCACTTTTGAAATTGCTCTCTTGACGAGTTTGGCACTGGTGTTGGGAAGTAACCCAGAGTTCCAATCATCGGAATAGAATGAACTGTCATCGTGACTGCCAAACGTTTCAGCTGTGCCTAAATAATGTACTACTTCAGATGGCTGCTTTTCTTGTTTAAATTTTGATCTGGTCTGTGGAAAGCTGACAGGTAATTCTTGCAAGCTATCTGGAGATTCTTGTAAGACCTCTGGAGATTCTGCCAATTGTAAAGGTGAAGTCGACTCTGGGAAAGGATTTGCAGTGGTGGTTTTATTCTTGATCCGATGAGAAATCGAAGTAACTTTCCGTTTCAATATGGGTCCCACGAAGCTAAATTTTCGTTGCACAGGTCTCTCCAGTTTTTCAACTTCAATCACTTCGGATTCTGCTTCCCCGGTTGCTTCTTCAACTAGGTTGTCCAGGTCTTTGATTTGTGGTGGAGATATATGTTTCACTACAGATGTTGTGTAATTTTCTGTCTTTGTCTCAGGAAAGGCAATCAAAGTAATGGTGGAGCACATACATAACGCCGAAAAGACGATATAGATCCAGTATCTGGAGATTCTGATCATGCTAGGACTAACTAGAGTAATTGATAAATTCAATGACCACGACACCGCCATACAAATAGAGGTACCTTTCATTTTCACATTACTTGGAAAAATTTCCCCCACGTAAAGCCAACTGAACCCTTGAACCAAAGATGAATACACTGAGACCATAAATAAATACAAGGCAAGCATTAATGATGCTGCAAACCCAGTGAGCTCCCAATCAAATGGGGAGTTTGCCGAAAGTGACGTTGCGTTGAAACTACATCTGAATGCCACTAACCACATTGCAAAAAAGGTAAAGCTAAGCAAAAGGTAGCCGAAAATCATTGCATCTTTCCTTCGACAGGAGTCCATAAACAACATCGGGAACAAATTAAAAGAGGACATTACTACGTATTGCATCGACACAAACCACGTTTTGTTTGAGTCTGTCAAGCCACAAACTTCACAAGTAAAAGCAAAGAAGTACATCAAAGTAGTAATCCCTGTCAACTGCAACATTATCTGGGTGCTAATACCTACCAATGTGTATTTACAATACTTTTTCAGGAATAATTTACCGTAAGACTCGTTATTTGCTACTCCATCAGTTGTGCAGCTGGATAAAACGAAGAACTTATCACCTAAAATTTTTCTTTCTTCTGAGGCCTCTTTTGTTCCGCCGGTAGAGATACGGTCAATTGTTTCTGCTGCATCGACCCATTTCTGCTTCGTAGCATACCAATGTGGTGACTCAGGAAGGAGCCAACTGAGGGCGCAAAGAAAGACGGTTGGTATTGCTTCAAGAGACCATGTTACTCTGAACGCCCAAGACGTTTTGATCGAAGTTTCAAAGAGGTAGCCTATATAATATATAAAGAGAGTACCCAAGGCAGCGCAGAGTTGAACAACGGAGAGAGCGAAGCCTCTCTTTTTGGCAGGAAGAGCGCTATTGATATAAATGGGGATAGTGCTTGAGAAAGTTCCGATGGAAAAGCCTTTAAAAACTCGAGCCAAGATCACGAGATACACATTCGACAGAAGACATGCAACTACTGATCCAACAGCCCATGGAAAGCAAGAGAATCTTAAGGTCCAAAGACATCCGATCTTGTCTCCAACCGCTCCAAATAAAAAGCCGCCGACTTTGTTAGTAAAAGGGTTACAATAGAAATTGAAAGATTTGCAAACAGAGAACGGGCAAGCGTTTTAACCAAATATCCTTGAGATTTCCGTTCTCTTTTCCCATTCTTCATGGTCTCTCCATTAGTCCTTTTAGCTTATTCGCTTTTACATACCCACGGCTCCCATTGCATTACTACAAGCCAAAATACTTTGCTCAAACACGGACAATGGACCAAAATGTCGCCGGAATTGAGAGCTTGACAAAAAAGACGTGAGAGATGAAGTCTCCATTCCCAAATGGAGTCCCGAAAGTGCCAAAATGGCAGCAATATAATACGGATTGTAGGTTGTCAATGTCATAGGGCCAAAGTTGCAACCATCAATTTGCAACCATATTTCCCTTTGTGGTGGTGGAGGGCCGCGCCGATCTGCCTACATATAAAAATATAATGATGCCGGTTAAAATCGATCCACGACTGATTACTATAACTACGCATTGATTGTAGCCTGGCGGTATGGCCTTACGTCTGCTTCTTGGGTCAGGTCTGGAATCTAGAGAACATTCGGAAAATGATAGATCGAAACGAACATTACTAAAGCAAACTTTGGTCCGATCCCCTATCGTGACAAATGTGTTCCCAAATTTTACTGTTAATAGAAATAAGTCTCTTTCTGGATTATCGGAAGAAAAATCCTCTGATCAATATCTTGTTCCAAAAATTGACTCTCAATTGGATGACTTCAGTGATATAGATGAAGACATTTTACAATTCGACACAACTTTACCCCCTCTGGCTCCTCCATTAGCCATCCTATCCCAGGATTCTATTTCAACTGAACAGCCGGCTCTCATCAATGTAGATCTTAATTCAAAGAGCAATAAAAGTGAACCCGATATGAAGGACATTAAAATTTTGGTGAAAATTACCTCTGTGGTTGTAGATAATGTAGAGTATGGGCTTATGGCCCCTATTAGGTCTTCCTGTCTTATACCTGGTCTGTTAAATGCAGAAAGAGATGAGTATGAAGAAGATTCTCTCTTACTTTCACTTAAATCTGGCTTCATTTTGCTCATAAAAATCTACTTCGTACCTCAGAACGTCGCCCTGTACCCTGCGACACCTATTGCTGGCGATCTGGTCGACTCGAGGAAAGCATACAGACCTTATATCGTTCAATGGTGGGACACATCTAACGAAGGGTCCCTCCCAACGATGGTGTCGTCTGGATATGCCCTACATTGTAATTCTCTGGGGACTTCAGTGGCGTGTATGTCTGCCAGTGATGTTTTCCGGATTCATAATGTTGAAAAGGACCCACACAGTGGCTTGTCAATGCTTGGTGCACATACAAACGTTCCAATCGAAGGAGTCATTTTGAATGCCTGTTTTGCTGGCCCACTAGATACCGCCGTAGCAAATCACGTTATGCTACTTGTTCTAGTATTCACTGAATCAAGAAGATTAGAGATTCTTTTATATCAGTGGAACTCTAACGAGCCTATAACAGGAAATCTTACAAAGCATGTTCTTCCATTGAATAACAGCTTCCCTATACCAGTACATATCTCAGGGTTGGCAAATAATCCAGCATTCGTTTTCATATCCCCAGAAGAGGCAATTTTAATCACAGTCCATAGTATATTGTCTGGCGGGTACGACTTCCAGAGATTAGCTACAAAGATGCCTTTTCCCACTAGTATTTACACTCCAGAGAGCAGAATAAAAAGAGAGATTCAACACGAGGATTCAAAGAGCAGCGATAGCGATGAAGATATGGATTCAACTAGCGATACCACTATAAATGAGATATTGATTGCTTCGGAAAAAGGCTCAATTTTCTCGTTGATGGTTGAACAAGGCAACTTCATGAAAATTCAGCAAATAGCACGTATTGCAGACCCGATATCATTGTTTATAATGGAAAGACTTCCAGATCAAAGCTTCTATTTATTCTACGCCTGCGATACAGGCTCAAACAGAGAGCTAATTATATCGCAATTATTTGATAACAATAACGTGGATAAGCAATACTCCCAAACAAGAGTATTAAACGACTACAAAAACTGGGCTCCGATAATTGACGTGATTGCTATTGATGCATATAAACAAAGTAATATAAATAACTATACTGATCAAGAACTTTGGACTCTTGCCGGATTTGGGAAGCGGACTAAACTTTTGCAGCTAAGAACAGGTATTCTTGCTACCAGATTGAGTGGGACGTTTTCAGATTTACGTAAAGGTCTTTCAATTTATAATCACGAATTTCAGGGAAAAACCTATTTCATTGTATCATTTGCTGGACAAACGAGAATCTTTGAATACTCACGTAACTTTCATGATGATATTGATCATGTTGAAGATGATCAATTACTGGAGGTAGAAGAATTTCCTTTAAGACTCGATTCAAGTACCATACTATTTGTTCAAATGGAGCAGATATACATACAAATCATTGAAACTGGAATCTTGATACTTAACATGGAAGACGAACCCATTGTTGCGGATTTTCCCGACAGAAGTATAATTATTGCATCCAGCCTAGGTGATTTAATTCTATTGGTGTCAGAGGATTCAGATAATAATGTTAGTGTAGAAGTTCTTCAAATTGACACTAAGAAAATAGTTTTTGGCAGAGATTTAAATATTTCCGATTTCGCTCATGTTGTTTATCAGGCAGATTTGAACTTTCAAGTATGCTTAGCAACTCTTGTGTGCGTGGAAGATATGGATTGTTGTGCAATTGGAAATTTTAATGGAGAATTAAATTTGATACCAATTTTAGACCCTAGTCTGACAAAAACAATTGTATTACCTAAACTTAATACTTATTTAAATGAAGACTTGTTGGGAGACTTCGTCGCCCCTCATTCCGTCATGTATTTCAAGTTACCACGCAAATTGATGGTGGGTACTAAAGATGGATTTTTGATCGAATTTTCTTTAGACCTGGATTTGACCTTCACTTGCACAAAGTTCTTAAAAATAAGTGATACCTCTGTAACAATTCAGCCCATTGTAAATGATTCTGAGAACTCAAGTTTTGGAGACACTATGAGCTACGTAATCTTATCTCGAAACCTTTGGCTAGTAAACTTTGCTGATGGAGGATTTCCACAAAAGGTGTTTTTCAACGAGATTTCGGAGAAGGCATCATTTGCTGGCATTCAAATTGCTAATAAGGAGCACTCTAGATTATTTGCATTTATAAGAGAAGATGGATTTAGCATTGCTACTTTAACAAACACACCCACAACCAGCACTAAACTGGTCAATTTGAAAGAACCTGCCAGCAAACTCTTTTATATTGATTATTTGAATGCTTTCATGTTACTCCTTAAAAGTGGAGGTACAAAATCGAAGTTCAAATTTATTGATCGTAAGAGTTTAAAGCAATATGATCAGATAGAGAATAGCAAGAATAAATGGTTACTGGCAGAATCTTCCATAGTGGAAGAAGATGAGATTCCACTTTGTGCAGCCTTATGGAGTGTCAAACGCCAGAATAATCTGATATCTAAAAAAGTGTTGGTTGGGTTCCTGAAAGGTCAATACAAGGGATCCATTAAAATCTTGGATATATCTTTAACAACAGGTGAAGACGGTAATGGTAAGATCGCGGTACGAGAATTGAATTCTTTTGAGTGTAAGGATCCAGTCTCGTCGATTGTTCAAATTGAATCTAGCATTATTTTTTCTGCCCTTTGTTCGGTTAACTCTACATCTTACAATTTAACAGAAAAGAAATTGAATCCTATTGTTAATTTGGCAATGCTCCCGAGTGCAATTGTCTCATTAAAAGTTTCAGATGACGAAACTATTCTTGCGACCACCAAATCGGATTCAATTTATAAATTTAAATACAAGAACGGATCATCAAAGCAAGAAAACTTACAATTGGTTGCGAAAGATCCATCTCCCAGAAGTTTGGTTAACGAGGCCCAGATTTATCTGGATGTTGTTGTATCTGATAAATTACATTCTTCAATTTTGGTCATGGAGGCAAATGGAGACCTTTTCAAAACAGTGCTTACTTATAAGTTATCGTGTATATCCCGAGTTATCCCCACGAAATTTTGGAGTATATGGGCACCTGAAAAGAAAGAGAATGCTAACGTCATTTGTGCGGGAATCAATGGAGAGATTGTTTGTATCAGAGTTGCAGAACATAAGCATAAGAATGAATTTTCTGAGGACCAAAGTAGGTTTCTTGACAAAGTAACCGGAAAGGGAATGTTTGATTTGAATGAGCCGTATTTTAATTTCAAGGAAAATAGGGTTTCGATAATTGATTACGATTGGGATCCCACAAGGGCTAGTGGATACATAGACGTGAGCCTTTGATTGGTAACCAATAAAAACTACTGGCACATGTATGATACTGAATAGACACTACTAATAGATTACGGTTAATATAGATTTAATTGTTACTACTTCTGATAAATAATAGCTTTTATTAATTGCCACTGTCGGGCCCCAGATCAAGCTCTCCTTCAGCAGCTGTGATCACTGAAAGCTTCTTCTTGAATCTTTGATTTCTCAATTTAGAAACCGCAGATTCTCCATCACCGTTAGAAGCATTTGAAGCCGAACCTCGTAATTCATTAAGCAAATTTCTAGCTCTGTCGACAATTTGATCGTCATTCTTTTCATCAAGGTGAATTGTCTCCTCTATCGTTTCTGGCGTGGTTGGCTCACTTTCAGCATTATTAGAGTTCTTTCCATCTAAAGGACTAACAAGTGGCTCATCTTCGGCTCTGTCAGACAAGATTCCACTTGTTTTCTTGTTTTCCAAGAGATGTTTTCTCATGAGAGCTCTCTTCCTAGCAGAAGTTGGTTCGCCCTTCAGAGGGCCAGCAGCCTTCAACTTCTCAAGTAAAGAATCCATGACGCCATTGTCGTTATCTTCAGTGGAATCAGCTTGCTTCGCTTCGTCAACTTTGGGTTTTCTCGGTGTTTCAAGCATCTTTTTACGTTGCTCATATACACGAAGCTCTTCTTCCTTTTTGATGTTGTCCACCGAACATTTTTTGAATTCTGCAATGAAATTAGCGAACTTACTCATGAAAGAGTTTCGAGCAAACGAATCAGAAGGATCTTCGCCGAAATATCTCATCAATTTATCAAATTCCTTGAACGTGTATTTTGATTGGTCGACCAACAACCCGGCCTTCTTCTTAGCCTTAGGTAATGTTGGCAATACCGCTTTCAAAACCTTATCTTCAGGGTGGAATTTAGACATATCACTCAAGTTACCAATGTCAATAGAACTTTGAACATTTTTAATCGATTGGGCATAATCTGTACAATCTGTAGAAATAACCTCAATAGAATATTTGGCAATCTCGGTACACTTTGAAATTTCGTCCAAGAATGGAAGCAATTCAGGGTATTGAGTACGGACGATTTTTTCCACGTAATGTAAAAACGACATACTGTTTTTGTCATCCTTCATGAAACTTAATCTTTGCAAAGAATTAAGTTTGAAACCGAAAGCCTGCTTTGTAGAATCATTCATGTAATTACCAACCGCCAAAATAATATCAAACACGCTTCTTAAATGCTTAGAATTCTTGATACTTTCTACAGCATCATCAATAGCCCTCAACTTAAACACCAAGTCATCGTAATCCTTTTCATAATTAGATACAACCTTCAATGCTCTGATTCTTGATTTCCAGTAATGTTGAAGGTTATACATCAATTCCAAGTAGATTCTATCCGGTCTTTGTAATTCGCTAGGGTCTTTATCCGGCTTCGATATCGTTCCAGTCCCACTAGCATAATCCGTGGCATATGGTTCGAAATTTCTTGCCAAGGTATTAGAAACCTCGACAATTTCGTCCTTGCCCAAAAATTCGAGAACCGCTTGATTCCGCACGAGTTCGCGGTCACAACGTAAGATCTTTAACACCAAGTCCTCGTCTGACAATCCGTTGAATGAATGCAAGTTTATTCCAAATTGTTGAGCGATGTCCCTAGCAAGGAACGTCAATTTATCGATATCCTCCTTCTTTCTGGTTGCCAATTTCTTGATCTCCTTAGCGGCGAAAATCAACTCGACCTCATCGAAAATACCCTTCGAAACCAAATCTTGTGCGAGGTCTTTATCCTTGTCGACTTTCCAAAACGAATTTTCGGTATTACTGTCGAATTTCTCCCAATGCAATTGCTTCATCTTCTTCTTTGGACGTGGGAACAGATCAAATGGACCAGGAAGAGGTAAATGTATGCCTGTTTTTGGTGCCTCTCCAACCTGCTTATTTATCAGCAATGGTGGGGCTGGTGGTGGAGGCGGTGGAGGTGGTGGTGCGCCACCTAATGATGGAGGTGGTGGAGGTGGTGGAGGTGGAGGTGGTGCTCCGCCCCCGCCCATAGTTGGAGGCGGTGGAGGCGGTGGAGGTGGAGGTGGAGGTGGGACTGCCGCTGCTGATTTAGGAGCAGGTGGTGCTTCTTGAATTGGGTCTTTCAGCTTTTCGATGAGACCCTCTTCTGGAATTGCCTCAGCCTTCAGAACCTTGGAGCTTAACTCTTGAAGGAACTTAGGATTCATGGCACCAATGGTTTTCTTTCTATTGAGCTTGTATTGAGTGTCAGAAGTATGCAGAACGTCAGTTGGTTCCATCTGGACTTTGCCTTGAGCATACTTGGCTTCAATTTTCTCGAGTACATTACTATCAGTGTTAATAATGGTTTTGCGTTTGCTGGAGTCTGCCTTTTTCTTGTGCAAAGCGATCAATTTAGCTTCAAGGTCTTCCTTTAATTTTTCAACCTCCTTCAATTCTTCCTGGATTTTGTTCTTGATTATTGGATCGACGTATTCTGGATCAAATGTGGTTTCATCGTTATTGTCGAAATCAATGTTCAAATCCTTGAAATTGAGCTCCAATTCTCTTAAACGTTCCATTGCTAGGTACTTTTGTTTATTGTACATGGAGGCATTATTAAACTTCATGATGTCATTCGATTCGCTTTGCAAAGAGGACAATTTTCTTCTTAAGTTATCAAGCTTTTCCAAATCATCTTCTCTACATGGTCTCGGTGGTCCCTTCTTAATAACTGGGAAAACAGGAGATGGTTCTTCTTCTTCAGATTCGGATTCTGATTCGAATTTCTGCTTCGTCGGAGAAGGAGTTTTGAGGTCTTCTTCTGGAGAGTAGGTTTCAAATTCTGTCATTTCCAATTCTCTAGCCATGTTCTCTATGTCTCCCATTTGGTCTCTCAATGCTCTCAATCTGCTGCTTGGCTCCACCGTAGTCCCGAGTTGACGGTTATCTAACTTGTACTCTGCTCTTCTACGATGGATTTGTTTCTGCAATTTCTTGACCAAATTTTCGTTGTTTGTTTCAATCAGAAGAGTCGTCTTGTTACCTTCCTTTACAGCATTTGTTACAGAAGCATTATTATTGAGCATGATGAGTAACTCTCTCATCTCAAGCTCTTGTTCCTGTTTCTCCAAAAGATGTTTTTGTTTGAGCTCCTCGAGTTCGATTGACAATTCTTCGTTAAATCTTCTGGTACGAAGAAGAACGTTTTCCTGTTCTCGAATCTCGCTGTTCAAGCTGGATATAAGCCCATCAGAACCCATAGAGAGCTGTCTAGATATTTCATCTCTTTCCGTTCTTGCCTCCTCTGCAATTTTTTTATATTCTTTGACTTCATCCATGGCTCTGCGGTACATTTCATCAGTACTTAAACTGGAAAAAAGTCTATTAATAGCTATACCCACAGCTGATTCATCATTTGAAGTTTGCGACATAGTGACATTTTGAACAATCCCATCAAGAAGCCGCAAGGAACGGGTAAATTCTTCGCTGTTGTTTGCCTTTTCTGTCTGATTCAAATAAATGTGTTGCATCAGCAGCAAAAAGAAGCCACGAGCCTCTGTATCCTTGACCGAATTCCACATAGACAGTACCAATTCTACTGGATCATTGAAATTGATATTTCTATCGATATTTTGGGTACTTTTTAACTCACTTTCATCAGATTCGGACATTCCATAGTAAGCAGATATCTGTTGATTGAGTGCTTCATAATTAATATCGTTGAAACGGTCAAGCAAGAACTCAAGTCCTGCGGCCACGAATTGGGCTCTAAGATGGATTCTGGCATGGAAATCAGGACCATACTGGATGATGGTATTGATTAAAAGCATGGTGCTTAAACAATATTCCAAAAGCTGACTTTCATTCTGGGTGGATCCAGTATTAGCCATTTTAAAGTCGTCAGAGGCCCCAACGAGAGAATGGACATTTTTTCCTCTTCCATCCACAAGTTTTGATACCAACATAAGCCAAAGCTCGAATCGTTTATATTTCTGAGGCTGCGGACGTACTCTCACAAGATGATACTTAGGTTGAGCACCACTAGAGGGAATCCCTGGTATAGTAACCGTGGGTTCGAATTCAAAGTGAGCCCGGGAGGGAATATTGTCTAAAGCCTGTAAAATCTTTTTGTATTTGACCTCCAGTTCGGAATCATTATGAGAATAGTAAGCAATCATAAACGTTAAAGATTCGGTAGCGATTTTACGAGTCAGAACTCGAGGGGAGAGAAGAGAACCGGAGATGGCTTCTACATAGAGGTTTATTTCCCGTCTTACTCTCTCTGCACCTAGTTTCTGATTCATCATACATTTGAGGGCCTTGAGAGTGTTGAGTTCCTTTTCGAAGTTCTCATCGTTGATATCATCTATATTTGAGTCCTGGATCCGTCTCTGGAGATAAATCAAGTAATTCAGCAACACGGTATCACCCAGATTCTCAAAAATAAAGTCTCTGACCCAATCAAGAGGTTCTGTTCTTAAAGACACCCACAAATTCTTTAATTGATCGGCGGAGATGGTATTGGTCCGCAATCTGTATGCATAAAACTCTGGGGTGGTATCCTGTTGCTTTTGGAGCATTCTTTCGTATTTTTTGTACTCGGTAAGGGCATCTTGATAGATAAGCATCCATTTTTTGTCAGGGTTATAATTAATCATTTCCTGCTTGGCTTGTGGTGGAAGCAGTCGGAAATCTCGTTTATCCATGAGCTCCCTAAACATTCTATCGATTTCATACACCGACAGAGGCTTATCCAATACAAATCCTGAATGATGGGAAGTAAGGTTATCATTATTTGAGGTCAATGAAAGACTAGGACGCAGAATTATTGATTGCAGGGAGCTTTTACGCAGAGGAGAAGTCTTCAGAGCCGATCTCTTATGCTTTTCATAAGGATACATGGATGGAGAAGAAGAAGTTTGAATGCTAAATGTAGATGCTTTCCTAGAATGGGTGGAATTGGCAACCTGGGCTGTCGGTACTATGTTAGTGGTAGAGGAGGATGCAGATCGAACCAGGTTTTGAGCAGTATAGTTGCTGGGGGTGAGTGAAGCGGCACTCATGCTTCTACGGGATGGCTGATAGCCGTAGGGGGTGTTGTGAGAGCTATTTGATGGGGAATTAGTTGTTCCTCCGCTGAGAATACTGGAAGAGTCCACCAGAGACATGTCACTGGCATTGTCAGGGATTTGGGAGGACCCCTGGGGTGCTAATCTGGACTTTCGGGAAGAGAATATCGAGCTGGTGGAGATTCTCTTGGAGTCTTGAGTCTTTGAGTATGCCTTAGAGTTGTTGAGCTCGTCAGTTACATGAGAGGAAAGCCCGTATTCGTTTTGCAGAGGGGGCTGTTTCCTACGCATTTGGAGGAGGAGAGGGAGTTATGGGATTGCGGGTCTTGGGGGTATTTGGGTATTTGGGTATGGGGATGTTTGGCTGCTTGCAATGATTCAACTTCAATGGTTGTTGTTTCAGAAAATCTACAGCTATGAGGTTAGATGGTGACCCAGCTCCCACTGATTGTATCTTGTAATGGATTCACCAAGAAGACGGCCAGAATTCTGGGGGGTGGGTTGATGGGGAATTGAATAATCCTGGATTATCCGGAAAGTGGAGAAGGGACTTTCCAGAGGTCGATCGAGCTGTAACTCGGACACAGAGCCTTAATGATAGATATTTACAGTGTAGCGGTGCAGTGGGTGCACAGACAATGGTTTGTACGCTATTTGGGGGGCGTCAAAGGCTTTGAATCCTGGTAAAAGTTGATTCAGTTAATCAAAGAGCCGACCTGAGACGTGTTTCCTGCAGATGCTGGCGGAAGAATTGAATTTTTTTTTAAAAAAAAACGACAGAAAAAAAGCCCGAAAAAAAAAAAACGACGCTTTCTGCACACGAGAAAAATAATATTGGTAAGCACGGTGGGTAGAGAAGATGAAACATGGAAGAAGTCGTGGGTAGTGGAGTTGGAAAAGGGTTGCCAGTTGGAAAAGACTTAAATGATTTGGTGATGAACAGTTTGTGCGAGAAAATGGTAAGTTCCAATGCGTTTTCATGGCTTTTTCCCCGCTGTTTTTGATCCGTTTTATTTACTGTATGATTATTGTTTCAATTACTTTTTGATTACTTTTCGATTACTTTGACGTTCCATTCCTAAAATAACCCGTACAAAATTTTGCTTAGATGGAACTTCAATTAGCCTTAATAAGCTTCAATCTGGATTAGAACAAATTGCTAATTTCGTAGAGTCGCTATTCTATTTTGCCTCCTTTCATAGAATTTATAGCTGCTTCTAAATATTATTATTGTGTCTCCAAGCTAATTTTCAAGAAATTATCTAAGCTGTTCCCAAATCGACAAAATCCTTTATTGACCTATTCTTACTACACAAGCCATTGGAAAAGCTACTTTCATGGATATAAATCCAGCTGTTTTAGTTAATTGATCCCATTTTTACAAGAAACAAAACCCTAAAAATTTACGCAACTGCTAGTTCAATAAACCTGTGCTACAGATTGGATCGGCTATAAGTGGCCCTTCCTATAAATCGCTGGATGTGGTGATGCAGGTCTCCAGAATTCTCGTATCACCTACTTCTGTTGGGGTTTCCAATAATAGATGCAAGCGTAACTACTCGCGAATATTTGGCGGCTGATACCTTGTTGTTTAAATGCCTTTCATCTTATTGTCTTCTTCTATTCTACCGTCTCTATTGTGGATCATTTTTACACTATTTTCCGTAAAATTTTCCTCTTCCGCTAAATTATTCGTGCAATTGAATCACAATGCAATCACTTAAAATCACTTGCTATTCTCATCTCTGCCATATAGTCACCTAGATGTAGTCGACGTCTGGAGGATTGTGTCAAATAGGGTGTATATTGCTTTTTTTTGGCATACTTTTGTCTCTCTTCGGCACATCGGCAGTGCAACAGCCAGCATCGAGACCTATTTGGGACGTGAGCGCATTTAATAGCGTGTCCTTTTTTTCAGTCGGACGCGTTGCGTCTTCTGCAGGGGCATTGCTGCCCCGGAAAAACTGGGGGAGCTGGCTGTGGAGACTGGCTGGGAAAGGTGGTTAGCTGATCAATGTATTTGCAGTTTTCAACCAAACTTTCAATCATCTCCTGTGTAATCCTTTTCTTATTCTATTTGTTCTCCTGTAAGTTTTATTCCCACTTCGACGCTAAATCTTTCTACTCAGAACTGTTTTATCCCTTCGTAGGCGAGTCTCTCCAGCGCTGTTTTTGGTCCGAGTACCAATCCTATGCTGGGTGTAAGGGTGTATCGCAATACTTTTGCACCCACGAAACATCATTGGTCTCTAGTGCCAGTAGTTGACCAATTATAGTGTCTATAATAGTATAAAGGCGTTTTCATCTCAGTTTTAAGTCTACTAGAAGTCTTCTACGGTTATCATGGCCCTCTATTTAATTTGGGGACATCTCTTTTTTGAACTGATTTTCTTCCAGTCTTGCAGTTCTTTGTAGAAATATATCATGTCAATCTCTCTCTGTTTTCTCGGGTCAAGTGACATGGAATAGATATACAAACATATAACTTCCAACCAAATCATCCACAAATCTACATTTAACCATCATACATCATGTATTTCTTCTATCCTTTCCCGTCATCCTTCCACTACCCATTACACTTAGCAGCATTCACGCCACCTTATCATCACCGGTCCCAAGACTCTCTGCCAACATAGAAAGGGTCAGATCTAAATCGCTACTCATTTTCCGTTTAAACTCTTTTGTCAGAGACTTTCGTTTAGGCTGATCTGACAAAGAGGGTTGCTCATTTGTAGCATCTGCAAACTCATCCTCAGAAGATTCTACCAAAATAGGGTTGCCAGCACTGGCAGGCTCTGACTCTGGTGTGTCATCCTTGGTACTCTTCTTCTTCTTCTTCTTTCCCTTGGTCTTAGAATCAGTGCTTTTTGATTTCTGGGGGGACTTCTGTGGGGTCTTCTTCTCAACCACATTAGTCTCGGATGCAGCAGAATTGGCTCTTGATTTGGTGTGTGATTTAGGTAAAGATTTAGGCTCTGATTCAGCTTCAAATTTCGCCACAAAGTTTGCAACTGATTTATTTCCAGGGGCAGAACCTTTAGAGCTAATAGTTTCAGAGCTAGCAGATTGTTTTATGGCTTGAGATTTGGGCTCAGTATTTTGAACTTTAGCCTTGGTAGGGATATTCTTCAACTTGGCTTCTGCCACAGCACTCTTATCCCCACCAGCTTTGTCCACTACTTCTTCCCCTACTTCCTTCTCTACGTTAGTGCTCTTGAATGTACTTTCACTCTTTTCTTCCACTTCATTGGATTCTGCAACCATACTGTAGAAAGCAGAATGACTGATATCGTCAAGATTGACCTCATGAACGTTACTTGCATTATCCCAATAGCCAACTTTGCTCCAGAAGATTTTGGCTCGGATTTTAGCCAATGATTCGTACAATTTCATCAACTTGGCTTCATCCTCACGGTCCACCTTCCAAGAAGAGGCGGACTTGTCTTCATTAAACAATCTGTTGAACCTTTTAGCCTGAGTCATTGTAGGGGACTGACCAGCGGCAGTGATGTTGTTTAAATTGGCTATTTCGGCCCAATTCAGACTCAATTTGAACACATTGGTGTTTATGGACCTTAAAAGAGCGAAAAAATCGCCAATATTACGTAATTTTAAGAGACAGAAGTTACACAACGGGTAGCTGGCCAAAAACTCTTCGGTGACATTAATTCCACTGTTTGAAACCGGCCTTTCCAGATCATTCGTGGCAGCTTTTGGATCATAATCTGGGTTCATCATTCTAAGTGAATAAAGCCGAGAATGCTCCAAAATATCGTTCTTCAGCTCTCCACAAAAACTACAAGGCTCCTTGGTGGCAATGGGATGATCCTCGGCATCCCCACTCTTCAGTTTCTGATAGGTGAGCTTGAAAGTCTCGTTTATTCCACTTATGGGCTCTACAACGGCCTTTCCTTCTACGATAAAGTTCCAGAAAAGCTTATTCTTCTGCCAGCGGTTGAACAAGTTGTTGTGGGTCGGGATTACCGGGAAGGTGGTCTCGATTTCCTCAGTCCAGATGCGTTTGAAGTACTTCAAGTTCCTTAAAGTGCTTAACTCGACGGTATATTGGGGTCTAGTGATGTGGAAAATGAACAGCTTAAATTCGTCATTAAACTCATCACGATCAAACCGGATAGACTTGATTCGGGGTGAAAATATAACTTCATCGAGCTGTTTAAGGTAGTAATCACTCTCGCTGGAGCCGGTTTTGCTAATAGCAGAGCCCTGCCGGGTCGTACGAGTGTTCTGGGGCATAGCAGGGCTCTCTGACTCAGCGTTGTTACCGTCATTGAGCTTCTGTTGGATCTCCATATCAAAAAATAGCTGCTTGAGGGCCTTTAATTGGTCCTGGAGGTTCTCTATTATGGTATTCTTCTCTTGAATCTCCTCTTGAAGCTTCCCATTTTTCACCTTAAAGTTATAAGTTTCTCTTGAAGCATTACTGACCATAGTGTTTGCCTCATCAAAGAGTGATGCCGTCAATTCTTCAACTTCAGCTTCTAACTTGGACACTCTGGACTCTGCTTCATCCTTCAAGCCGACATTCTCCTGGTATTTCTTGTTTATTTCTTGGTATAGCGGGTTGAGCTTCTGGAATTTGGTCTTATACTCTTCGTTGGCGGCAGCAGAGGCCTTAAGCTGTTGATTTTCCTTACGATATTGTAAAATAACCTCTTCTAACTCCAGTTGTTTGGCGACAGCAGTGACCAAATTGGTGGAAAGTGCAGTGATTTCCTTGGTAAGCCGGACATTGATAGTGTCATCTTGGCTCATGTTAACAAATACAGAGGGTCTCTGGAGGTCAGAAGGTCTCTGGGATGCCTTTTACAGGGCTGTAATGGCAGATTAACCGATGATTTCAGCTTGTTTTTGATTTCGAGTTATGCCTGTTTCAGAGAAAAGCGTGCATCGTACTGCATATAGACCATTTGGAGGGGACATCAGGACACCAGGATTGCTGTAGAGAGGATGATAGTAAGAGATAAGAATGGCGAAAAAACGGTGCTTGTTTAGGGGGATTATGAGGTAGGGAAGCCTTGTAGATCATGAAGGGTGTAGATAATTATTAACTTACGAGTTCATTCGAAGAGTTTATAAGCTTCTTGAGTTCCTGAGCTTATATGCCGATGTTTAGGTATTCCTCTTTGATGACTTATACTCTTCTCATTGGAATGGATGGACATTTCCGCATTGGGAACGAATGATTAGATCAAAGACAAACTTTGATTGAAGATTCAAGTTTCAAGCGTGGGTTAGATCATTTGGGATCAACACGGCGTTTGAAGTACAAACAGCAGCGGAAATCCATTCTGGGTATTCCACTTGACACGCTGGCCCTGCAAAATCCAAACATCCACACACATCAAGACTCCTCAGACAGACCACATCTGTGTGTTCCCCCCTCTCCCCAATTTATTATCTACCACAGAAAATAGTCCCTTCCTCGTTTGAGCATTGCTGTGTTTGTGCTAAGAGAAGATATATAAGGAGATTATTTTCTGGATCCTGTAAGGCTCAAACACCGGTGCATAAGGCTATAGAGAACTCAGACCAACCATAGACAGGTTTAGTCAGGTTTGGCTAATTGATCGATCATCGCAACACAGCAACCAATTGTACTCGCAAAAACCGGTCAATATATTACCTGGGCCATATTTGAAAACGCCTGATATAAACTTCTCTATTAAATTCAATTCTCTATCTCCACTTTCTTCTTCGTCATGTCTAATCCTCCAAACCTTATCCTGTTCGACTCCCCCATAGGATACTTCAAAAATCCTGGCCGAGTTAACTATGCTGGTTCAAAACGATTTACGGCTGATACCTACATCAGCAATAAAAAAACCGCTGGAGCTATCCTTAAACCACCAAAAGAATTGACCATCGATAAGTTGCCCTTCGAGATTAGATTGAAAATTGCAAATCAGCTCTGGCAGTTTGATTGCTTGAATCTCATGAGAGTATCTAAGGCAATGTACTTGTCGACCCTTCCTAGGTTATATCAAAATGTAGTTGTAGATAAAAACTTCAGTCAGTTTAATAAAGAAATAGAATTTAGAGAGTCTAAAGATGGATTAGATTTCTCCAAGACCTTTGTTATTGGTGCCTCTAGCTTCGAAAAATTTCTCGTTAGTTATGTCAAGATTTGTGAAAAATTCACTCATCAACGCCATGATACTCAGGGTACAATTCCGTGGGTCAAAAGCTTTAAATGTGTAGATGCACCTGACTCCATCAGTTTGCATGACCATACTTTGTTCAAGGAATTGTCCCAATTTTTCCTGAAATTGTCCCATATCCATACTCTAGTCTGGTTGAATGAAGGTTTTAAGATAGAGTTCTTGTCCTATTTACCCAATACAGCCACATTAGAAAAATTGATTCTACACATGTCTTTCGAGGCCTTTCCTGCCGAAAAAGCAAGCAAACTGAAGGGAATATCAAACGTATTTGATCTCGTCCCAGCTGATTTGAAATTCGACCGGTTGCAAAAATTCCTGATCTCTCCCTACGTAAACCCTTCAAATATGATAAGAGCGGCAAATTTCTTCCTTGGGCTTGATAATAATGAAGCTTTGACATGTGAATCACTTACGGAATTTGAATTTTCAACCTACAATCAGGAATTTGTTCTGGGAACGTTCAATTACTCGAATTTAATATGCTACCCAGGCACTTCAGCTGATAAACTTCAAAGTCAATTGATAGTTGGCAAGCTTTTCAACGGAATCAAGAAATTTAAGAACTTGTCCAAGCTTCTGATATCGGAGGTTCTCGTTTGCCCCAGAGAAGCAGATGATCTTATCAATTCCGTTAACTTGGAAAAGATTACCTTTCTTCTGCTCAAAGGGGTTTCAGAGTTTCAGGTTTTGAATCCTGGAGACATCCTTTCCCATGACTCTCTTAAGGAGAGCTTCATTATGCGATTGTGCCCATATTTGAAGGGCTTGAAGAAGTTACACCTCGATTTCCGTGAGGCTCACACCGACACTGTACCAGAATTCCTTTCAAAACTTCCCTCCGAAAAGTTGAATTCTTTAGACTTGGTTATAAGATTCAACCCGAGTAAGTTAGAAACGTTTGCGTCCGACATAGATTTGTACCTGAATTATGCCAGAGCACTTTCCAATTCAAGCAGGCGTTTAAATTTGACCCAATTGAGTATCGAGGTCAAAGTTGCAAACCAGATAACGGAGAATACGATAGATTTTCCGTTACCATCAATCTTCTTTGCGTACATACAACAGCTCTCTCAATTAAGGTCACTTCGATTGATACCACCCAAGGCAGGTAAGTTACAAAATCATTTTGGACAGGCGCCTTTCTTAGATATGATTAAAAGCTTGAAGCATTTGGAGATTTTAGATGTGTTTGGTAGTCATGCTGGAGGTGCACCCCATATGGGTCTACAAATGACTTATCCTAGTATATATGACGAATGGTTTAAAGTGCAGCATGTTGCACTCTTGTACAGTTCAAAAAATAGTCATATCAACTACGTTAGAATCAACCGATGCATTTTTGAAGCTAATGGCGATGAAATATCTCCGAGAGATGGGATTACGCGGTGGTTTAACCATAGAGTGAGGGTTGCTGCTATCAATGAGTAAAATGTTACGAGGTAGAGGTGATGTTGTATCGAAAAGTATAAGCACTCATTGTCTCTGTACGCATTTTCTTGGCCCCGTTTAAATTCGGCGAGTTTGTCGGCCCTAGTTCCATGAATAACTAAAAAAGCTTCTCATGACAAGCTTGTATACTACCATACTACAAAATTTGCATCATATAATTGTATTAAAGTCCCTAAAAATTCTTTATTGGTGGACATCTATAAATAACCTAAACCCAGACGTAGTTTTAGTAAACTTAAGCCGACTTCTTGAAAGAAATTCCGAAAAGTTCGCCCAAGAAAGAACCTTCGAACTTAGACTCGTACTTAGCGTTCTGAGATCTAATCTCGTTCATGATTTGAGCTTCTTTCTCTTGAGCGGTCATCTTCTTGGCGGTAGTGGATTGAATGGAAAGCATGTTGAAATTTGCAATTGTGATGTACTTGAAGCACTAGTGTTGATTGATACAGACAACAAATTCCAGCGATTCTTTGCACCTTATATATTCTTTGTCAAGGTATGAGTCTTCGAGTGGCTGGAGGGAAGCCATTGCTGCACGCAACACAGTAAACAAAAATAAAAAAAGGAAAAACTTCTCCATCCCATTTGTCCGAAGATATTTCCGTGCTGGGTGTCTAGGTGTTCATCATGCCGAAAACGGTAAGTACTATGCCTCATAGGCGCTTTGGTCGAGTAAGTTTGTGCGAGGCGGCTTCACCAAGAGAAAAAGAAATAAAAGCGCCAACCGGCGTTTACAAGAGAGAAGAGGAGTATATGCAACAAGGGAGTTAAGATTATTCGCTTATTGGAACGGTGATAGAAATCGACAATTTAGCTTATCACAGTCGACACCACTTATCTGGCAACTTTGTTTGCTCTCAAGAAAAGCGCTCTTGACCTAACTGCACCACGTAGTGAGTCAGACTAATTCACGTTTCGGATGACTGGGTCAATGAAGTCCGATGCGCACGAGCCGCTAAAATTTGTTTTTCCGTGTCGGTCCTAAGGAGAGGGGTACAGAAAGATCTTTACCTCTATTATTCCATCCAAGGAAAGAATCGAAAAACCGAGTATCACTTACCCCTCTTCTACGTGGCGGATGAAAGCTAGCTTATATTGCAGCATTCGTGATTGGGGAGGGGAGCTCATATACCAGCAGGAGATAAGTATCGTTGATTTCCCGGATATTAATGGCCCTTACAGTTTTAATTATTGAACAATTGCCTAGACTCTGGATGACCGGAAGTTTTCAATGAAAATACCGGCGTGATGGAACCTCGTGAGTCAGGTGTCTCACAGTCTCATTTTATCCGAGACGCGAATAGAACATCGTGATCTTAACACGTGACGTAAAATTTCTACGTTAAAGTATTTCACAACATAGGTATTATTTGTATGGGCTTGCAGTAATCACATTAAAATTTGACAATAACAGTCCTTGTGGTGTATCAGACCTGTATACAGATAGACTTAAGCTACTGTAAAACAATTAAGCAGACGTTCCTAATCACGCAAGCAAACGTAAATTACATACCACTATTGCTGCACGAACAACCCAAAAGCAACAACTCAGAAGCAGTTTTGTAAGCTGGTGAGTAGACCGTCATCTCCAAAGGATTTAGAATGGTAGATACGATCTGTTTGCAACTACATAAGAATGAACAATTAATATTCCTGCACAAAATAGGCTAACAGAGAATATTATATATGCTGTTGCAGGTAAAGGATCTCATTTGAGATGAGGTAGTGTGATCTTTAACCTTAGATGGAAACGCATAGCAAGATAATGCAAGAAATGGTGGATTTAGGTATTGTTCAATAGTTAAGTTTCATATGTTCTATTTTAAATGCATACGATAAAAAGTTATAGTTAGCCTTCGATACTCCATAGTAAATCAGTATAGGATATAGCACGGCTCAAGCGAAGTTAGAGGAGTGATCTTACAAAGAATTGGCTAATATAAAGCAAGGCTTACAGTTAGCATGAACTATACGAATTTTGAAAAATTAGAAAACTTTAATTAAAAGGTGCGCCACGTTGACTAGAGTTTAGAAATGGCCAAGAACCCTTACTTCATATCATGGTAACCTTGTTGCAAAGAATAGTAGCCCACGGCGTCAGTGAAATTCAGGAAATATGGGAGAGAAGACTTCAGGTAAGACTAATTTAGCGATGAACGACCGAGACACGAGGCAAAATTTAGATGATCTTTCTGGGGACGCATAGTTGGAAACATTATTATTAAACGTAGTTTAGAAAGACTTAGAGCGGCAGGTGGTTGCCTAGATTGTTATCAGAATTTGCAACCCATCTGGCTTAACTGGTGGTTCCCTGAGATGATCGTGTGCCTTAAAGTTCCACGTGCATATGTAGTGCATTGACCGATAAACGTGGGTCCAAGAAAACTAAACGGTTGCAAAAATATTTTACGTAGCGTGCAGAATAATCTTAAAAAATAACCAATTATTATTTTTACCTATTTCCACCCCACGTGGGTTTTCTTTGTGAGTATGGGGATGTCAGTGAAGGCCAAGATATTGAGATGGTGATACAACAAGACGGAGCGATGTTGAAGGTTCTATTTTGTCTTGGAAGTTATAAGCCAAGAGAGAATCATGAGGGGGGCCAAGAGATAATCAAAGCCACATAGATAACACCACATTCTAGTATATAAATTATAGAAGTATTCTTCCAATTTCCCCAGAACTACAAATTTCACTAACTTTAACTACGCGGCTGAGGATGAAATGAACCCGTCCCAAATCGATAAATGGGCGAGAATGACAGAAGACCGTAATACTACGCAAACCAGCATTATATTAGAAGGCTAAATTACTTCGCCGGATATCCGACATCAGAATATACGGCGTAAGTAGAACAGGCGGGCCGATTTACACCAGGAAAGCTAACAAAAATCTTTTTTTTAAAAAAAGGCTGGTTTAATTTAGTGACAGGGAAGAAAATAATTACCCTAAAATTGCATACTGCTACATAAATGGTCAGGGAGTCAAGTAGTAGTAAGGAATGATTTATTCAACGTGGGACCTCTTAAACGGCTACAGATAAGCGGCATGCGATGATTCTTACAACCTGATTAATGGGGAAGCGTAAGGGAAAAAGGGAATAAAGGAAAAAAAGCCAACAAATTAACTCGTGGTGTTTCTTGTATAAACAATTCCCCAAATTTATGATTTGGCTCATCAAAATACACCACCAATAGCCCATTGTGCATTGGCAAACAACCCATGAATTTGATGTCTCTATTTCTCTATATCTCTCATCTTCTCTATAGTAGAGGAAATTGATATTGTAAAAGAATTGTATTGCCTGGTGGATAAAAAAAAGTATATACTGAGAGAGAAGAGAAGGATCAAAAAAAAATAACCTATTGAAGAAAGGTGAAAAATAATACGTAGACAGGGTACGAAACTGATGTATCCTACTCACTAATCGTAAGGGAAGGGGGGATAGCTTCGGGTTCACCATGTGACAAAAATATGGTAGGCCGATGAGCTGTTGTCTAAAAAGAAATTTATCACCTTGTATCAGAAAAACAGCATTTAGCGAAAAGAAATTATTATCCAAGGCTAAAAAATACCTCTAATTAAGTGAGAGATGACTGCCCGATACGGAAATAATCGAAAACTCAGCTCAGGAAAATAACCGAGCTCATGCACCACTCCAGCAGTTAAACTCTATTAACTGCAGCCAACTTGCATAAATTGGATAGCCCACGAGACAATTTTAATTGCATTCTAACAAAGATTTGCCGTAATTTGGCATATCTGAACGGGTTTAATTGTAAAAAGTTGAATAATAGATTATTAAATCTGAAGTTTGGAAATATATAAAAGATTCGAATAGTCGTCTTTCCTATTTTTGTTTAATTAGCCTAAAACTTCAATAAAGTCTCATTCAATAAGTCAATTCTATTAATAATGAGTGAAATTAAGGACGTTTCTGCCCACGAAGTTTCTAACTCTGGTGGTAAGACCGCTTTCAAGGATTACGTTGGAAAGTTTGCCCATATCGAAGATCCATTGGAAAGAAGAAGACTTGCCTTGGAAGAAATTGACAATGCCGGTTTTGGTTGGACTCAAGTTAAGATGATTTTGATTGCTGGTGTTGGTTTCTTGACTGATTCTTATGATATCTTTGCCATTAACTTGGGTGTCACCATGCTTTCCCACGTTTTCTGGGCTGGTACCATTCCTGATTCTACCACTACCTTGTTGAAGGTTTCTACCTCCGTTGGTACTGTTATTGGTCAATTGTCTTTTGGTTTCTGTGCTGATATTTTCGGTCGTAAGAAGATTTACGGTTTGGAATTAATCATTATGATCTGTGCTTGTATTCTTCAATGTACCCTTGGTGAATCTCCAGCAATCAACTTTGTTGGTATTTTCACTGCGTTAAGAATTGTTATGGGTATTGGTATTGGTGGTGACTACCCACTTTCCTCCATTATTTCCTCTGAATTCTCTACCACCAAGTGGAGAGGTGCCATTATGGGAGCTGTTTTCTCTAACCAAGGTCTTGGTCAATTGTTTGCTGGTATTGTTGCCATTATCTTGGTTGCCGGTTACAAGGACGACCTTAACGTTGCATCTGCTGCTCTCTGTGTTGGTGACTGTAAGAAGGCTTGTGATCAAATGTGGAGAATCTTGGTTGGTTTCGGTTGTGTCCCAGGTTGTGTTGCTTTATACTACCGTTTGACTATTGCTGAATCCCCTCGTTACTCTCTCGATGTTTCTCAACACGAAGACTTGGGCAAGGTTGCTGATGCTGAAGCTGCTTTGGATGTTCATGCTCAAGAAATTGCCCCACCTGCTGCCTCTTTCAAGGACTTCGTTGCCCACTTCTCTCAATGGAAGCACGGTAAGATTTTGATCGGAACTGCTGGTACTTGGTTCATGTTGGATGTTGCTTTCTACGGTCTTGGTTTGAACACTGCTGTCATTTTGGAAACCATTGGTTACGCCTCCTCTAAGAACGTCTACAAGCAGTTGTACAACGCCGCTGCTGGTAACTTGATTTTGATTTGTGCTGGTTCCTTGCCTGGTTACTGGTTCACCATTGCAACTATTGATACCGTTGGTAGAAAGCCAATTCAAATGGGTGGTTTCGCCATCTTGACTGCTCTTTTCTGTGGTATTGGTTTCGGTTACAACAAGTTGAAGAAGAACTCCGGTCACGGTCTTTTGGCTCTTTACGTTCTTTGTCAATTCTTCCAAAACTTTGGTCCAAACACCACCACTTTCATCATTCCTGGTGAAATTTTCCCAACCAGATATAGATCCACTGCTCACGGTATTTCTGCCGCTTCTGGTAAGGTCGGTGCTATCATTGCTCAAACTTGTATTGGTACTTTGATCAACCACGGTTGTTCCAAGGACAACAAGAACTGTTTCTTACCTCATGTTATGGAGATTTTTGCTCTTTTCATGTTGCTTGGTTTCATCTTGGCTCTTTTGGTTCCAGAAACCAAGAGAATGACTTTGGAAGAAATCTGTGAGAAATACCACGGTGAAATTGACACCACTAAGCTCGGTAGAGACAGATATGTTGCCACTCAAGAAGAATCTTACGACTCTGACTTGAAGCACTAGAAAACGAGATTTATTTTACGCATATATAACTTAATTGGATAATAAGAAAGAAGATGTAGCATATTAAGTATAAGAGTTCAAAGCACTAAATTTATCGGTTGAGTATCAAAAATGATGCACTTAAATCTGTCTGGAACAATTTTATGCATAGCGCAGCATCAGTAGGAATCAGAGACCTTGTTCGCTTTTGGCAATGTCTGGGCCCTCTTATCGAACCGGAAATTTTCAAGTCGAAATATCTGCCTAATTGAATTCACAAAGCTTCAGATGAATTCGCCTGAAATTGATCACTTCTCCATTAATTTGTCTATCTTCTCACTGATTGATTACATTTTCAGCAGCAAATTTTCCGCACATGCGTCTGATTCTCTGCACCTTTGATTCTCTTCATCATTAGAGATAATACGGAGACATACATTTACCATATGCCCATAACGAACGTCAACGATCCTGTTGAAGTCCGTTGTATCCAAACCCAGACTTTAAGCATATCCTATTTCAACACTGAACAATAAAAATATCTCCCACGTGACTCTCTTTTACCCCCCTGTACCTTTTTTTTAACCCGGCCTCTACTGCCTCTAATCTCTTTATTGGCCTTATTGGCTTATTTATCCGATCTAGCTTCGCACACATACAATCCTACAAAAGCCGCTAAAAGGTCGGGGCCATTCATATTCTAACGATCCATACTATGCTAGGGGTTTACCTCAGTTCTCCTTCGTTCCGTCTGTACATTCCCGACTGGATTTTTGTCGGTGTTCTTGTCATTTTGTTCGCCATAGTCGAAAGAGCTTCACCATTTGAACGGAAATTCTCTCTAGATGATGCCACGATTCAATACCCCTTCGCTCATGTTGAGAGGGTCTCTGACAATTTACTCTATGTATTGACTGGGATTTTACCAGCTGCAGGGATTGTTTTGGTGATTTTTTGGCGTAGAAAATTCGGTCATTTGACCCAATTTGAAGCACTTCATCTTCTCTCTGTATCGCTTGTTGGCTTCTCTTTGGCATATGTTTTCACTGGAGTGGCTACTGACGTTTTAAAAGTATGGATATCTAGACCAAGACCGGATTTTTTAGAACGATGTGGACCGACGAGAAAGACAAACCCGACCGCTTTAGTAGGATTTGAAGTGTGTACCATGCCATTGGGGGAAATGTACCTTTTAGATGGTATGAAACTGACACCATCTGGCCACTCTTCACTTTCTTTTGCTGGCTTACTATTTTTCAGTCTCTGGATTGTTGGCCAATTTAAGTTGATCAATGTTGCAACGAAATTGTGGGTCTGGCTTGTAGTTCCAACCCTCCCAATCGGTTTAGCGGTCTACATTGCTCTTAGCCGTACCCAGGATTATCGACACCATTTTTTTGATGTGATATTAGGTCTGGCAATTGGGGTGGGTATATCATGGATGGTCTACTTTAGGATTTTTCCTACGCTTAACGATAAAAATAGTGACAAGGAGAGAAGAGAGCTGGAGGAGAAGATTTTGCCGTAAGAAGGGTAGGATAGATATGGTTGAACAGATATGATAGATATGTCTGAAGAGATAGAAAAGATATGATTAAAGATAGGATAGATATTCCAACAATGTAGACATCTTAGGTTGGGAGTGAAAGAACTTGAATAGGGAAGTGGAGATCTCAAATAAGGCATTAGAGATATTAAATAAGAAACTAGAGGTATTAAATATGGAAGTAGAGATCTTAAACAAGGAATCAAAGTGTTTATAACGAAGGTAATACCATCTACAATTAATCCCGCTGCTTTGCAGCTATATTAGTCCTAAGAACTTAATGGTCCGTTGAGGACCCCCAATCAATGCAAAAACTCTATCTATATCACCAGCCACCTAGCCATCATCATATATATATCGTCGTACGATATCGTAGACGTTATTTTGGATGTACCCATCCATAGTATAAAAAAAAAGAACAAAAAGATTATAAATCGTATAAAAATATTTCATAGCGACCATGTAACGGGTTGAACGTTACAGGCTTTCACGAGTCAGCACATTAATCGTTAAGTATTAGATAAATGTAGAGGATAAAGGAGGACGAGAGAGAGGACGGAAAGTTATAAGAAAAGAATGCTGAACGGTGGAATAAAGAGGAAAAGCTATTATGTATAGCATGACAAAGGCTTAGAGAAGTCAGAAGAAGATCCACACGTGCTGGAAACACGCCCAAAAATGTTCTGTACTTGGTCAAACCTGCTATCTTTTTCCCTATCTTTCCCTATTTGTATTCAATTTCTTTCACTCTTTTACATCCTTTCTTCTAATTCTTCCAATTCTTCCACACTTCTTAAAGGTTCAACTTCTTTGGCTGTTCCCATGGGTTGCTTTGGTCGGTGAAGTGACCGTAGGAAGCAGTCTTGAAGTAGATTGGTCTGGCCAAGTCCAATTCCTTGACAATGACACCAGGTCTCAAGTCAAAGTTCTTTCTAACAATGGCAACCAATTCATCAGAAGAGTATTTGGAAGTTCCGTAAGTGTCGATATAGATAGACAAAGGTTCAGCAACACCAATGGCGTAAGAGAATTGAACCAAAGCTCTTCTAGCAAGACCAGCGTGAATCAAGGATTTGGCGACCCATCTAGCGGCGTAAGCAGCAGATCTATCGACCTTGGAGAAATCCTTACCAGAGAAAGCACCACCACCATGAGCACCCCATCCACCGTAAGTGTCAACGATGATTTTTCTACCGGTCAAACCAGCATCACCTTGAGGACCACCAATGACGAATCTTCCGGAAGGTTGAATGTGGTAAACGGTCTTATCATCGAGTAAATTGGCTGGAATGACCTTCTTAACAATATGTTCATGAATTTCTTCTCTCAATTTCTCAGTGGTAATTTCGTCAGCATGTTGAGTGGAGATAACAATGGTGTCGACTCTCAATGGGACAACAGCACCACCATCTTTCTTGTACTCAATGGTGACCTGGGTCTTGGTATCAGGTCTTAACCATGGGAGAGCACCAGATCTTCTGGCGGAAGCCAATTCAGCATTCAATTTATGAGCCAAAAGAATGGTCAATGGTAATTTTTCATCGGTTTCATCGGTGGCGTAACCAAACATGATACCTTGATCACCAGCACCCAATTCTTCCAAGGCCTTCTCGTAATGTAAACCTTGAGCAATATCAGGAGATTGTTGTTCAATGGCAACTAAAACGTTACAAGTCTTGTAATCGAAACCCTTAGCAGAGTCATCGTAACCGATGTGCTTAATGGTATCTCTAATAATTTTTTGGTAGTCCAAGTTAGCCTTGGTGGTGATTTCACCAAAGACCATGATTAAACCAGTCTTAGAAGCTGATTCACAAGCAACCTTGGATAATGGATCAACTGCCAAACAAGCATCCAAGATAGCATCAGACACTTGATCACAGATTTTATCTGGGTGACCTTCACCGACTGATTCGGAGGTGAAAAAGAAAGTTTCAGCGGACATTATTACGGTTTAAAAGAAGAAGAAGCGATAAATTTTGTACAACTTCTTTGACAGCAGCAGTGAAAATTTTTTGAAGGGTGCTTCCAAGTAGCCGTTTTTATAGGTTTTGGGAGGCCGCGATGGGAAAAAATGGCGGTAAAAAAAATCGGTTGAAATTTTGAAATTTCTCAACGTGTGCGTGAAAAAGCCACATATTTTGGCTCGATTTGGAGGCACGTGCAGGGTCGTTGCGACACGCGAGATCACGTGGGAGTCGCGTACGAGTTGTGATTGGAGGAAAGCGATGGGGCATGTGAAAATGCATGGGCTATACGAGAGGATATGAGGTAAGAAGAGGGATAGGAATGATAGGATAAGAAGAGGGATGATAGGATAAGAAGAGGGATGGTAGAGGGATGGTAGAGGGATGGTAAAGGGATGGTAAAGGGATATGCATGTAGTGACATGTGGTAATATGAAGTTATTTGTAGTTACATGTGGTGATTGAAAAAGTAGCTCTAACTAATTCATAGAGATGGAATCTCGGAGTAATGAGATAATGGATGGAATAGTGAGATGGGCCAGTGGAGATAAAATGCAGAGATAAAATAGTAGAGATCGGATAGCAGAGATAAAATAGATGATTCACGTTAACAGAGACCTGATCGCTCTGCATACTACAGACCACAGACACTATAGATTTGAACCTCCTTGAAGTGATTCAGCCTTTGGGAGCTCATGTAATCTTGCCTTGGCTGCCTCCTCCTTTACCAGTTAAACCGACAGAGTCAAACGCGGCCGCAGCGCGTGTGGTCCAAAATTTAGTAGTAATGGACTCAACAAAGCCATTGTGCAGAACACATGGGCCAAGACACACATTAAAACATTAACTACCTGGTCAGTGAGAGGGTGGATGAGGATACTGGATGGAGATGTTCACTAGCAATAACCCAGCCATGATAGTTTTTACGTCTCATGACATCTTTTGGTGATGACTACTCATGGTAAATGATTGCCATTATTAACCATTAATGTTCTGCTCTATTGATTCTTTAAGGTGCTCTGTATTTTTCAGCCATAAATTATTTACTTGTTTCCATGACTATGCAACTGTACATAGGATTGTAAATTACGCTTTGATGTTGGCTATACCAACAACTCTAGACCGAACTCATGTTTCCTTGGGAATGATCATTATGGTGGTAGTATAAGTATGATAGTAGTGTAAGTATTGATACTCATTGTAGTGTCTCATAGTAATGATAAGTATTTTATCTACCGATAAATATTGTACGTATTGATTACCCCAAATATAGCATTCATAGACGTCCTCCCTAATTACACTCCCTCCATAAGTTTCCCCTTGATATTCTTCCCTATAAGACTCATCCTTCTACTATTCTCCTTCTACTATTCTCCTTCTACTATTCTCCTTCTACTATTCTCCTTCTACTATTCTTCCCTCTGCTATTCTTCCCTCTGCTATTCTTTAATACTCTTCCCTCTCATACTCATTGCCTCGCGCTTCGCGCCTCGCGCTCTGTTTATTTACTAAACGCGCTAAACGAATCCTTTTTCCATCCTTTCCCCAATAAAACTCTTCTTCCACCTCCTTTCTTCGACCCACTAACATGGATCTTTTGAACGATCTCGAAGATCGTTCCGATCGTACATCCTTCAGAATCCAATACGATCCACAATCTTCCCTTTCTGACCTTCCCAACCTTACATCCCATGACGAATCCCAGGATATCTTGAAAAAAGTCCAACGAAAATTGGCCGCCATCAATGAAATCGATCATCCTAATCAAGAGGATGATGTCTCGGACGACCGTAAACATAAACTGCTTCTGACCGAAGTAAATGAAGCCTCCTCCCAGGACCTTGAATTAGGTGATTCTTTGCTATTTGCTCCTGCCGATACCCAAATTTTGTTGCCCCAATTGGACGTAGAAGATGCAGAAATCTCTTATACCCAGCAACCCACCCAAACTTTCCCGGCTTTCTTGCCCCAATTAGACGTAGAAGATGCTGATATCGATTCATTGCCTACACAAGATTTGCCCTCACAACAAGCATCACCACAACAAGTACCACTGGACTTACCTGACTTACCTCTGGAGATTGATCTCCCCGAGAAGCTCTCACAAACCCTTCCTGAAGAATTCCTGACTAAAAAACCAACAAAACCCACAATCCAAAATGGTGGAAACTCGGAATTGGCATCTAATGTGCTCTTTGTAGACCAGGAAGATGACGACGATGATGAAGAAGAAGAAGCCCACGGTATACTTAGTGTAGCCCAACGAAGAGCTCTCAAGCTTAAGAAACTCGTAGAACAAAAACGGGCCGATAGAGAGCAGAAACAGCAAGAAAATGAAGAATTGATGGCTGACATCTCTCATACATCTCTTACTGACGAGGAGAATGATTATTTCAATCAAGACGATGATTATGTAGTCGTAGAAGGTAAGAAGAGCCAACGGGATGCTGCCAAAAAATTTGAAGAAGCCCAGCAATTTCTTCAAACCCAAAAACGAATTAGAAATATCCAACCAGTTTTCCAGAAAAAGAACGTGTACACGACAGACATGCTTGCAGCAGCTTTTGAACAAGAAACTGCTGATCCTGAACCATTAATAGAGTCCGATAAGGAGTCCTCTACTGGATTGAAAAGCGATAAAATGACCCCCATAACCTCCCCGTTGAAAACAGCAGTTGGACCGATTAATCTGTATGTGAAAAATCTAAAAAATCAAATTTTAAGTTCTCCAACTAAGCATGATGATAATGAACAAGTTTTGGTTGATTTAGACGACAGTGATCTGGATTTGGAACCAAATTCTCCTACTCAAATCCCTAAATTATCCAAGGATAAAATTTTGCATATTAAACAGAAATTCATGATTAGAAATCTTGCTAAAAAGGAAGATGAAATGTTACATTTACCGAAAAGTATTAGAAATAAGGTAATACGACCAGAAGGAGGAACTTCACTCTTGGAAACTTTACAAAAATCTAACAAATCTCAATTGCAAAAGAGTCGTCAACAGGATCCCTTAAGAGAAACACTTATGGAGATGGAAAAAGATGACGAGGAAATGGGGACTTTGTTAGAAAGAGAGATGGAGAGAGTTAGAAATATCAGAAAGAGAGAAAAGATCTTAGAAAAGGCCAAATCTGTTTTGATGAGTGGAAAACTTGAAGATGATATGGAATTGCAAGAGAGTGAGGTCCAAGAGAGTGATTATAGTGAGGACGATGAAGATGAGGATGAAGATGATGATGAAGACGACGATGAAGAAGAGAAAGACGATAAAGAAGGAGAAGAAGAAAAGGAAGAAGAGGAAGAAGAAGTAGAGAAGCAGGATGCAGATGCAGACGACCAAATTGGAGTAAATGCAAATTTCCCTGAATCAATCTCTCAAAACCATAGAAAAAATGACAGCTACATGTTCGGAGCCAAACCAGAAAGCGATATCGAAGAATCCATTTCGACCACCAAAGAAGAGTTCATCACCACTCTTGAGACCACATCGCCTGGGTCGTCAGATATCCCTCCAACCCGTTTCTACAACCAGAGAAATGATGATAATGATGAGGTCAAATTAATAGAGAGAGATGAATCCCAAAATAGTGATTTGAGCCATTTGAGGGTCCTTTCTTTCCAAGATTTGCCCAACGACCCTTCTACGCAATTTGAATCTACTCAGGTGGATTTCGTCCCAACACAACCTGACGAAACTTCAAATTTTGATGCTACCCAGGTCATCCAGAACAGGATTCATCCAGAATCTGAAGAAGATGACGAGGAAGACGCAATTACTCCAGGTAGACTTAGAAAAGCCCGCAAAATGTTGCAGAGGAATACTCTTTCGAGTCTTAAAGAAGAACAGGAGGAGGAAGGGGAAGACGGAGAAGTACAAAACGCAGAAGAGTCAAACACCCAAATTGATCAAGAAGAGACAAACCCTAAACTAGACGACGAGGAAAATAAGCGATTGATGAAACAATACGAAGATAAAATCAGGAGACAAGAACTCAAATTAAGAAAAAGAAGAAGAGCAATGGAACGTCTGGGTGTCAAGAATGTTTTGGAAGCCGAAGCTGAGGAATCTGAAGATGAATGGCACGGTATCGGTGGTGCAGAAGGTGAATTATCAGACCAGGCTGATTCTGAAGACGAGAAAATGATTGATAACGATTTCAATATTGATTTGAATGATCAAGAAGTGAAGAAGAAATTCATGGAGCAATTTCAACTTAAAGATAAACAAGAATTAGAGAAGTTACTTGACGATGTCAAAAACCATAAATTAACAAAACGGGTCGCCAACAGGAATGGATTTGATATCGAATTGAGTGATGAAGAAGATGAACTACTTAGCGCCTATCGACGCCAAAGAGTTGAAGAGCAGAGAGCTCGTCTTCTAGAGAACAAAAAACTTCAAGCTCTCGTTTCCAACGATAAATCTCTGGCCTTCTTCTCATCAATCCAAGATGAAGCTATCTTGATTTCTTTGGATGATGAAGAAGATGAGAGGTCGTCAAGCGACGAGGAAAGTCTGAAGGATGACGACGAAAAAGCTCTTGAAGAAGAGCTTGCCGAAAGTAAAAAGAGAACTATCCGAATCAATGAAGAATTTGTTCAAAAGCAATTGTCATTTTTGACCAATAGTTCAAATAACCAAGAGATTGAATACAATCGATTACAACGCATTTCTGCCCGCCAACATGGGCATATTTCTGAAGATGACTTTGAAGATCTTCAATCAATTAAGAGACGTTGCCTTGATAATTTGAGCTGCAAGAGTTCTCAGTCTTTTACAAGCATAGCCAACGAACAAGGAACCGATGTGGATGAAGAAAGTGATGAGGAGGGCATTTTCGTATCACGGAAGCCATCAATGGTGAAGTCGTTCCTCAATGTAGAAAGAGCAGTGCAGGTGAAGACTGGTAAGAGCTTCTCTGGGGTTACCATCAGTAAACAATATAAAGCTGCAACTGGTACCAAATCTTCGATTGCATACATGTCTTCGAAGGCCAAAAAAGTCACCAGTCTTAAAGATAAAAGAATCTCAAAGAGTGTCGCTGGTATCAAAAGCAGAAGCATGAGCTTGTTTGGGAGTTCTGGGTTTGAGTAGGTAGCGAAGATGTAATGGAAATGGGGAGCAAAAGAAGAAAGAAGATAATAGTTGAAGTAGAACGGAATGATATACATGCATAATCAAAATGAAATAGTAGATTTATAGAAAAGAGGATAACAAACGATATTGAGGCACACAGCAAATTGTCGTATATGATTTACCCATTTGAATTAATAGAAGCAGAAACGGATATTCTTGATACACTTATCTACAACATAAGTAAATCTATGTCACACGCAATATATTAATAGGGTATGTTATGCAAATTGGGAAATGAGAGATGACGATAGTAAAGATGATGGCGCATGAATGGATGTTTCGTACAAATTAATATTATAATCACTCGAGGGCCATCATCTGGGGTATCCCCGTTATTGTAGATGAACTAGATAGGATGATATTACTCTTTAGCCCTCCCAAAGTCTATGCTTAGATTGAGACCATACAGAAAATTGTGCAATCCTTTGCTCCCGGTATCAGTTGTTCGTGATGGAATCACACACGAGTTTATTTCACAACCATGTTTGATATCCACTCTTTGGCTTTTATGCACAGATGTCTGAGTTACAACCAGACTAGTTCTCGTACAAATTAAAGGAAAGCGCCTCTTGCAAAGAGTTTTTACTCACTTTACTAACTAAAGGCCGTTTGAAGTAAGAAGATTGACCATGACTCAAAGTGGTTTGAGTTCTTCCAACGGTCAATTTAGAATGTGAACCATCAGTCCGTTCCCTTCGAGGAATTGGAATGCGTTTGGAGGCTGTAGGGTTATCAATAAAGATGGGATCGGTACTGGAACCATGTATTTGTGGTTTGATTTCATGTTTCAGCGGTTTACGAACGGTTTTCTTTTCCGGAGTTTTCACCATGTTTAAGAAGCCACGAGAGAAGGAGGGAGATGCCATTAAGTCATGGGTATTAAAGATCAGATCAGAGGCGGAAAAATTAAATAATTTGGCCAAAGGTGTTCTTAAAGGCGTGCCCCTGAGAGGCGTTTCCGATGTTGCAGGCGTTACTGATGGCTCTAAAGCACTCGAGCTGGAAGCAATTACTCGGCTAAGGATAGAGGCAGAGTTTATCCCACCCAGAGATGAGTTCGCGAGGTTTCCTTTAGAATCAGAAGAGGGATTCTTTTCAGAATAGATGTAGTCACCATTTATAGTAGGCTCAATTTTTGTCAGAGCAGAAAGGGACATTATAGGGTTATGGAAGTTGAATTTGCTGTCTTCGTGCTTTGAAAACACGCTTTCATGAGAAGTCGATCGGGTGACTGGGTTGGGCAATACTGAATTCAAATCAAGCCTTGAAGCTCTAAGGTAATTGACAAAATCTGAGTCAGATATGCCCAATTTTGCATCGTTTTGCTCCGGAGAGAAATAGGAGAAATCAGAGCAGACTGATACATTATCCATATCAAATGCATCAAGCTCAAGCTTGGAGTTTTGAGAGTTCAGAATCAGTCGAATAGTGGCCTCCATTGACTGCTCTTCGGCCAAATCATCTAAAGAAGCTCCCGGTTTCAATTTTTGGCAGTCTTCCTGGTTTAAATTCCCAATAGAGATGAAATGACGAAGCCTATCAAACTCCACAGTATCGATGTGATGCATAATGTTGGTGGGTTTCATAGATCCCTTTGAATTAAATATATTGACCCCTGGAACGCTATTGGATCGACACCTTTGGTAAACAGTATGGTCAGGAGTGGTACAAATGGTCAGCTGTTCTATATCCATGGTGTTGTCGGCGTCGGCTGTCTTTTGGGTGCAGAAGGACGAATGTGCTGTTATCCCTGGGCTGTGGTGGTCATGGTACCCTTCGTGGCTGTTGTAGACCTTGTTGCTGTTGTATACTTCGTTGTTTTTATATACTTCGTGGCCATTATATACTTCGTTGTCGTCATTGTCATCGTCGTCGTCAATGTCACCATGAAAGGCTCCGGCTCCTGATTCCGCCAGATTGGACTCTAAAATAGGACTTTCAGCCATAGGATTGATATTGTAGATCGAAGAGAGTCTGTATTTGGACTTCTTCTTGTATACCTTTTTACTCCTACAGCGGATTGGCTTCAATCTTATGTCAGATATGGAAGTGGACTTTGGAATTCTGGAGAAAAGAGGATGATTATTCATTTCTGGACTGTCATGAATCAGCTCTGAGTCTACGTAAGGGTCTCCTTCTATGGAGGTCTGAGTAGAGTAAGCACTTGAAGGGTCAGCAGTAGTAATATTAGACGAATTCGAGACCATCCCTAGCCGTGGAGTGACTGGGACTGGGAAGGGTGTTCGAGGAGTATTTGGCACTGAATTGACGTTTTGAAAGTCGTGAAGGTCTTGAGAGCTCGAGATTGGTCCATTTTGATGATGTGAATGAATCAAACCTTGACTATCCAAGCTCTGGAGTGCCAAACGATACTGGGTGGAGGTGAACTCCCATTCCTGACGTAAGTTAGCTAAGGTATTTTCATTGGTAATAGAATCCAGAGCATCAAGGGAGGTTTCAAAGGAGCAAAACCGTTCTTGGAAGCCGTTGATCTTCAGCAAGTAGACCAAATTATGGGATATGGCATCATTCAAGGAAGCAAGGCGTCTTTCATGGTTAAAAGCCGTCAGATGAAGCCCCATCGCCTGGGCAGAGATAGCGGAAGCTCGAGATGTAGACTCGAGAAGACGGCGAGATTTTGCATCTAGAGAGTCGACAAATGCTAGCAAGCGGTCCGCATGGGACATAGCTATAATGGAAACAGCTGTTACTAGTTCAAAGGGACCAAAGATTCAAGGAGAATCTATGAAATGGCAGTCAAAATCGATTAGAAAGGTATCAAGGGAATCTTCAGACTATGTACAGGACAATCAAATATTTCCCGAGATAAAAACAACGCACCTGCACATAGACTGGAGGGTCTATCCGGATTAGGCAACTGCGAGATCGCTTTGGGACGATCGATGCTTAGATGATGCAGATGAAGAGAAGAGATGAAGAGGAGAGATGAAGAGAAGAGATGAAGAGGTGAAGAGAAGAGAGAGTAAAAGGTATTATATGTGGCAGATCACATGAAACTGATAGAATTCCTCGAAACAATTCAATCAGATCTATTGGAATGACAAATTCTCTAATATTGTTCTCTAATATTGTTCTCTAATATTGTTCTCTAATCTTAATCTTACATGGTTTCAATTTACTCCGTACCTTCAACCATACACTATTAAATCTTTAATAGCCCCCAGATTGAATACTTTGAATACTTTGAATAAGCACAGTAACCGCAGTAAGCATGGTAGGCACATAGAGACTTACGCCAAGTAAATTCTAGCAAAGCATATTCAACAACATCTTAGCATACTCAAGCACATTACAATACATTATAGCACACACCAAGCATTGAAAAATAGAGTACCTCTAGAAAGAGCGTAGAGAATTAGAACCCATCGTTTCTTCATTCTGCTTAACTAGGAAGTTTGAAGGGTCATTTTTGACTGACTCTTGTCAATACTTTAAAGGTTACAAGACAGCACATCTTAATCACACATCAAACGGAGTCTTCACCGATACAGCGTCTACACCGTTGGTGTATCTGACTCCAAAGTTATCAACAACGACACCACACTCGCTCTTCACTACAAATTTCACAATTAATACATCACAATCTACAATCTACACTTATTTACTCTAGCTGTTCATTACATGAAATAGACCCCACTAGCCGATCTGTATGTCCCATGAAGGAACTGCCGCTAAATGGGACCAAGTATTATCAGTAGAGAATGCGTCAATGTGCTTTGCCGAACATCCACTCGGACTTGAATACTATAGGCTTATTCTTCGGTCTGCTTATTCTTCTTCTCCTTCTTCTCCTTCTTCTCCTTCTTCTCTTTCTTGTCCTTCTTGTCCTTCTTGTCTTTCTTGTCCTTCTTCTCCTTCCTTTCATCGCCATCTTCTCGCTTTCTCTTCAACCTGTTCTCATATTCCACCTCTTCTGGAGCCTCAAAGTCCTTCTCCCTCTCGGCCTTCTTGGTGGCAGTATTAGCTTCTTGCTGTTCACGCTTCTCTTCAAGCTTCTTGGCCTCTTTCTGCTTCTTTCCCAAGAAGTACTCACCACTCTCGATCTGAAGATCAATCTTACGTGGCATCTGCTGCGGTGGAAATGGAGTGTATACCTTCTTTTCCTTCTTCTCCTTCTTAGGCTTCTTTCTGGCAATATTCTTCTTCTTGAACATTGGCAAGAATCTAGACCAGTCTTCTTCAGCCAACTCGGGCTTCTGGGCCAATTCCTGCTTGATCATAAGCTCCTTTATGTAGTAAATGGGGTGGATATTTCTCATGCAATCTTCTACCACTCTACGAAGTTCTTTTAATCCTTTAAATGGGCCCATAGCACTTACAGTATTACCTTGGACCAAAATGTAACATTTAGTCAACAATTCCAATGCTTTCAAAGTGTTACCATTGGGTCCAACCAACCGCTGTCTTCTCTTCACAAATCTGTCCTTATTGGCGACGAAATTCCCGATCTTGATGACATCACAGGCAATGTCGTCTTGTAAAATCTTGACTGCTTGTGGGAATGGCACTGATCTAGCCAAAAGTTTGATAAGATCTCGGGCCTTTAAGATCATGGCCGGGTCAAAAGTCTTTCTAGTTGTTCTTACTGTCATAGACCCTTCAACCAAATCAAGTTGGCATGCTATATGGTATTTTTCAAGGGATCTTGTCACATCACTCCATACGGTTCTTAAATACTGTTCTCTGTATTTGGGGAACAAAGTCATGAAATTAGACTCTTCAGCGAAGGGAAGACCACTGACATTATCCTCGGGCTTGAACTCATCGATCTTCCATTTGTCAATATCTGGGGTATCCCATGGTTTCTCTCGGTTATGGGTTGAAGGCATGACGGGTTAGGGTTTTATAGGGTATGGAGATTTTCACTTTTTGAGATGAGCAGGGCACTTTTTCATTGGACTGTGTGCAGGATTAGTGCCATAGTAAGGTGAGATAAGCGATGAGATGAGAAGATGGGAGCGGAAAAAAATTAGAACCATAAAAGATGGCAGTGAAGACAAATAGCAAGGGAGCCGGGTCTAAACGAGGAGTAAACAAGAGTAATTCGGGCGGTAATGGGATCAACAAGAAATCAAAGCTGCGTAGTAAAGCTCTTGGAAAAGCGACCAAGAATAAAATCGATAAGTTAAATCTGGATACAGCAGAGATTGATGCTGTCAGAGCTTCTCTTAATGAGATAGGTAAACCTAAAAAGCAGATCAAGGCGCTTGATGCATCTGACTTAAAAGCTGGGCTTTTGAGAGATACTGAGGAGAAGAAGAAGAATGCCGAGGCGAAAAAGGATTTGGAGAAACAGTTGAATTTGATGGGAGGGTTGGGTTTGTAATGAAAGATGAGATAGGAACGAGTTAGAGACATCTTGATATAAAGGAGAAAGGAATCAGATAGAGACACATATTTATGTATAGAATAGGTATGGAAATAGACAGCATAGTACAGTATAGCAATGTATTGCGCAATGGGGACAGAGGATATTACGTTTGTCACGAAGTTGGAAAAGAGTGAAGAAAGCAGTGAGGTATAGTAGAAAGGTAAAGAAGGCCTTCAAGAGTATCGTTTGAGAAGAAGGATTTAAGAAACGTATAGACCACGTAACATAATGGGGTAAAACGACCCAATCATCTTCAACGTACTGTTCATAAACTTCACTTTTACACTCAATTCACCGTTAGTAGTCACATGATTTTACCCAACTGGGTGGTTTTTGGCATCACACATTACGGCCACGTATGATATTCACGAGATGTATAGAAGTAGTTCGTCTTCAAAATCAGTTAGTGTGTGAAATTGGATCAACCCTATGTTATTCTGAATTGATGCCTCAAATAAAAAACTGAGAAAAGGCATACAATTAGATAAACCATAAAAAACTGAGACAAGGCATACAATTAGATGAACCATAATTCATATGAGTTGCAACCTTAATTGAAAACTTAGCCCTGTATACCGTTTATCAATGGACGTCACAACAGTAATTACCAGCTCAGCGACAGTTGAGTGAGTTGTGCCGTGCGTATGTTAAAAAGGAGCTTCGCGATAGGAAAGATCTCCGCTCATAGGGATTTCATTATTTTGTGCAATTACGTTCAAAGTGTTCATCTTTAGCAAAGTGGTTAGCGTAATTTTCCTAACTGGATGCCAAAAATGTACTTTTCATTGGTGTGCCACCTGCAGCGGGCTACATGAGGATGCGCAAAGTAAGATTGGGCTAGACTAGAGATTTACAGGGCTCGAACAATTGAAGAGATAAAGTACTGGGAACGAAAAGTTGGAAGGATCGGACAAGAATCTAGAACAGATGGTAAGACCAGCAGCGTAATATGCCATTTTTTTTTAATTCAGGATCACATTAGACGGATTAAGAAGTTACAAGTCGATTACTCAAGTACGATTAGACGATGAGCTATTTTACAGAGTAGAGATGGAAAATTTTAGACGAAAGAAATACCGACTAGAGGCTATCGGAGAGAAATTTTATAGTAAACATGGACCACACTGGTTTAAAATAAACGTACACAGCCTGGTTAAGTAAGAGACTGATTAATATTTGAAAAATTCGTAATAAATGACTTTGCCTGGTCAAATATGCAATTGACGTGGCTTTTGTAAAAGTTCAATGCAGATTCGCCCTAGTAAGAGGAAGACGTGTTAAAAAAATATGATGCTCATGGCAGCTTATTACTGGGACAACTTCAGGTGGCTGTGTCCTCCAAAGAAACACAAGTGAGGGTAGAAATTACCATATGTGCCGTGGACCGCAGTGCTCTTATTGTATTGTGTGTAGGCGTGTGGCGTTTGCGGCTCTCTGTGAGATCCATCACGCTTGAACCCGCCTAAATGTAGTTTGAAGCTGCAGAGAGAGAAATCAAGAGAATATGAGACGAAGAGAGATGATACGTCAATGGAGTTAACAAAGAAGAGAATGAAGCATTTGAAGGAGAAGGAAAGGACACTCAGAAATGAAAGGGACGAATCAATGCAATAGAACATCAAAAGTAGAAACTGAAAAATAGAAGTGTCAATTGGAAATTAAATGTAAAGGTGAGCAGTAGAGAGTAGAAAAATCGAGCATAGTAAAGTAAAAACGAGGAGAGTAGAAAGAGAAGAAAAATAATAGAAGAGCAGCTAGATAGTAGTAGTCTGTAATTATTAGAAAGGGAAGAGTAGCAATAATAAAGTAGATAGAGTAGGAAGATAAAAGCGTAAGGCCCTGTCATATCCTTACTACCCATCAATACCAACATCAACATCAACATCAACATCTCATTGCCAACTCACACCAACGATAGTAAAATAGTCTCAACACAAAAACATCATTTTAAGCTCTAGCTCTTTGTTCGCTCGAATCAGTCTATCCAATCCAATCCAATTAGATTTCCCGATTGATCATTTCCTCTACTCATACCCACCATCAACTTTCTCAAACACATTCTGATCCAGATGATAATTCTGTTCGCAATATTACCCTTTCCGTAGATTGCATCCCACACCGCCTTCATCGGCGATGCAGCTCCTGCGTCTAGCCGCTCCATCAACCGGTCAGAATCCTACATTATTGGTTAAACCCTCTGCCCCAACCCCTGACCACCACTAGTTGGACCCGTTTAACCAGTCCACGACCCTCATGCACCATCTTTTTTTGGCAGGGGGAAAGACGCGTGCCAACGCGTTTCTGTCAGCAGAATTATTCCCAAAACGGCCACTTATGACACGAAAATTGCCCTTGCCCTGAACAAATTGGCGTTTTGTATAAGGATGGTCAGAAGGACCCCGATTACAGCATATTTTGACAACTTGAACGCGAAAAAAGTTTCCTTTCGATATCACTCGAGACCACAGCTGTATTCCCTCGTTATAGTACCGCTGCTGCTGGCCTTAAACCTGTCAAAAAAGCCCACTGGAAGACCTTAAACTAATTGCTTCAGTTTCTCTATTTGAAGAAGCACTAAGCACCCTGCAGCTTTTTTTTGTCCGCCAGCGATTTCCAAACCGATCGAGTTCTGAATCGCCCATAAAAAATCATTCTGGATCCCCACTGATTAGTATAACAACTACTGCTTCCCTCACATCAATAACTGCTTTCAAAAGCTGTTTCAGTAGTATCCCCAATAGCCACCCCCGAAACTCCAGAATCTTAACACCACCACTACCACCCCCCTCATTAATAGGGCCATTTACTAGTCTCGTCAAGTAATCATCGGTTTTCTGCAATTTCAACTGCAAAGACTTATTAAAGCTCGCGTGTCTTGGTTGTAAAAATTTCACGATTTACAACCACTTGTCGATATTTTAGAGCCCCTCCTTCGTTTCATTTATAACACCGACACACCCTACCTCATTCTAAATCCACAACAACACCGTTCATGTCGTACCACTCTAGACAACCATCAGTGGCTTCATCGCTCCTTTCCGCCTATAATCACACACATCCCCAAAAAATCGGCCCATGGAAATTAGGAAAGACTCTTGGCCGTGGTGCCACTGGAAGGGTACTTCTTGCCACTCACACAACCACAGGACAGAAAGCTGCCGTGAAAGTGGTCCTGAAACTGGAGCTCCAGGATGAAAATGAACCTCCAAGAGCTCCTAAAGACCCCAAAGATGGCGGACTTCCTTACGGCATTGAAAGAGAAATCATCATTATGAAACTCTTGACCCATCCAAACGTTTTACGGTTGTATGATGTTTGGGAGACTTCAAAGGCGCTCTACCTTGTTCTTGAATACGTTGAAGGTGGAGAACTTTTCGATTTACTCGTAGAAAGAGGTCCCCTTCAAGAAATCGAAGCAGTCAAATACTTTAGACAGATCATTTTAGGTACAGCATATTGTCACGCTTTAGGAATCTGTCATCGTGATTTGAAACCGGAGAATTTACTATTGGATGCTTCTTTAAATGTAAAATTGGCCGATTTCGGAATGGCAGCCCTTGAAAGTAATGGTAAACTCTTGGAGACATCATGCGGATCTCCTCATTACGCTGCACCAGAAATTGTCAGTGGATTGAAGTATCATGGTGCTGCCTCTGATGTTTGGTCATGTGGAGTGATTCTTTTTGCTCTTCTTACCGGTAGACTCCCCTTCGATGATGAAAATATTCGTAATTTGCTCTTAAAAGTCCAGGCAGGATCCTATGAAATGGCCGAAGAATTGAGTGAAGAAGCAAAGGATTTGATCGATCATATGCTTACAGTGAATCCCATGAAACGGATCCCAACTGAACGAATTTTACAACATCCTTTACTCTTAAAATATCCAATTCCTAATGAAGATTTGATTAGTGTCAAGAGTTTACCCCATCCAGAAACAGCTTACAAATCTTTGGGTTCAGCAAAGAACATTGACCCCCAAATCTTACAGAATTTACTGATTTTATGGCATGATAGACCCCAAAAGGAGATCATCGATTGCTTGCTTAAAAAGGGTACTAATCCTGAAAAGACCTTTTATGCATTGCTTTTAAGGTACAGACATGATCAATTTGATCAACTGCAAAACAATTCTCCCGCCAGAAGCACCTCTATCAGTCGAAGTACATCTTCTAGAAGTATACACGGTGGGGTTGCTGTTGGTTCAACTGGAGCCGGGAAAAGACGTCTGGTGGCACAAATTAGTAGATCTTCTTCAAGAAATAAGCCCGTTCTGTTCCAATACAAAAATGCCATTAGAACTAGTGGTATGAATATTGCCGGGGGTCGAATTTCTGCATCTCCAAGTGTACACAGTTCTCCAAGAAGATCTCCAAAAAGAAATCTGAATTACTCGTCACAATCTCCTAGAAAATCGCCTAAACGTAATCTGTATGCTTCTCAATCTCCTAAAAGAAATCCACCCAAGAGTATGATATTCGAAAGCAAAGACGATGTTCCTGCTATCCCTAGAAACATTTATAATGAAATCGTTGCCGCTCAAGGTCAAGGAATTTCTGACACTGGAATTCCAATTGAAAAAGATCTGGGTAAATCAGTGGATGCCATTTCTTCCGTTCCTGCTATTTCTTCTTCTACTCTTAACCAGACCTCAAATTTGATGGAATCTGCCAAAATTGCCACTTCAAAGAGTAACAAACGGTTCTCCACTCTCTCAAACAGTGTTTCCAAGAACAGATTGCTGAGAAGAAAGTCGATGAGAGCTTCGATGACCACCGGATTAAAAAGAAACTCGATTACCATGAAGCTTCTTTCTACTTACGCAAAGTTGGCCGGTGAAACTGATTGGGAGTACGTTGACAAACAACTGAAGCGCACATCGGCTACGTTTGCCTCCCTTTGTGACAAGATCTTCAATCAGGAAGACTATCAAGAAGAAGATGCTAAATTACGTGATGAAGAACAAAATGAAGCCAAGGAATACGAAAAGATTATGGAACAAGAACGTAAAAAGCATGAAGCAGAACTCAGAGCCCGTAAGGAATTGGCCAAGTATCGTAAGAGGCAAAAGAGAAAATCTCTCTTATCTTCCAAAAAATTGTCTATATTCGTGAAGGAAGACAACGAAGCTGAAGGTAGAGAGGTTACTGTAGACCCTAAACGTCAATCTATTCTTGAAGAACCACCTGTGACTTCATCCAAAAGAAAGTCTAACCGTAAATCCTTGAGAACGGTATCAGAAATTGTCCCCAAAAATGAAGATATTTTGACCAAAGCCGACGTAGAAAACTTCAAAAGACGATCTGTGACTCAACCTACTAAAACGCGCCCAGTTCCTAATCTTGCCAGACGTCCAGTTTCTAGGCTTGACCCATTATGGACCAATTTCGAAAGTGATGAACTTGATAGGGCTCAAGATATGTTGTATGCTGAGTTTGAGGAGACTAAATCTACCAAACTGAAGAACAGTAACACAGAGGAGCACGAGAAGAACCACAAGAGTGAGCAGCCTCCAAGAAGACTGTATTCTAAAGATGAATACTATAATAAGGAGACAGCTGCTGACTATGAATTGCCAGAGCCAACTGTAGAGAAGAATGACTTAAGTGCTGAATACATGAGTGAAATCCGAAAGTCACGACTTTTGAACTCACAGCTTAGCATCAAGGGTAACTTGGACAAAGGCAAGTCCGACAACCAGGGTACCAAACATGACTCAAAACAGCAAACTCTTATTGGTAATGTTAAAATCCCCACTGTGACTAGAAAATCTCGTTGTTTCACCAATTCCAATAAGAGATTGTCAGTTCTCACGATGTATTCCACTAAAGAATCATACAGGGACTTGAACCTGATTTTACAGGAAGGCGAAGACTTGGATGAAGATCAAGACTTGGATGAAGATGCAGATGGTGACAATGGCAAAGGTTTGAGAACTAGTTTTGCTCATCGTTTCGATAAGAATAGCCCCATTGAAGAAAAGGGAGACTATTCTGGAGACGAAGAGGTGGTTGATTTCAATGATTTGAACACCAGAAGAGCCTCTTACTATAATGGAGCATCGGGCAAGAAACAACTGCAGCAAAATTCTAGACGTCAATCTTCAAAGAGTAGCAAGAGCCGACCGCAATCCGAGTTACCTAAGTTGCCCACCAAGCCTTACAACATGAATACTGTTAAGGAAGATGACACTTTTGCAACAAAGGATGAGTCTCATAATGAACCCATTGACTATTTAGAGAAGGGTATTGATTCCGACTTGGATGATGACGATATGGAGTTCATTCCTGTTGAAGATGACGAAGATGCTGCATTATTCGATCAAATCAAGCTTCCAGAAAAGAAAGCCGACAAGACTGCAAATGTTCATACCGAGGATGAACCAAGGTCAAAGAGCAATCGTAACACTATTTCTCTGAAGAAAGCCAGTATGTTAATTCCAGATTCTGAAAAATTCAAAGCTAGTATTGCGGAGAAGAGACATGTCACTCCAGCCCAGGTGGAACATGCTCAACCAGAGCCATACCGTAAGGTTCGTAAGGCACCCAATGATGAAAATGGAGCAGGACCACAGAAAAAACCGCTTGAAGATAGCACTAACAAGCCATCTTCCGGAGCTCCAGGAATTCCGAAGAAGAAGAGCGGATCGATCTTCAGAAAGTTGTCCTGGGGGTCCAAAAAATCACTTGAACAACCCGAGAACATTCAATTACCATCTCCTGCTGCTAGCAGAAATGCCTCTAGCGAGAGGAAAAGTAGTAATTCGTTCTTCAGATGGCTTTCTGGAAACCACGAGTCAGCAGATATTGACGTGAAAAGATTCAAAACCATTTTACCCAAACAAGAAATCAATACCGCATTGTTTGCCTTGTTGAATTCATGGTCGAACTTTGGATTGACTAATCTTAAGAACGATACTGTTGCATACAACATTACTGGTGCCATTTCTTCTTACAATTCCTTCAACTTGAAGAGCTGCAAGTTCAGAATCAAGATTAATGGATTAGGACAGAAATCAGAAATTGTATGTGCAAAGGTCAAGGGGTCTTCAGTCACTTCTGACACTCTTTTCAAAGAAATCGAGAGAGTTTTGGTCAAGGAAGGCGTTATGGATCATTAGTTTATGAGGATATCAAATAGCGGCATCAATTAGCCTATGATTATATATTAGACAATTGAATATTTAATGTTAGCTAGTGTAAGGTTTTTCTCTTCCATTCAGGCTGTTTCCACTGTAAGTTCATTCTGACCATCGTTGTTGATGATAACCACAACGTTTCTATCAGGCTCTTTGGAATCAATAGCGACTTGAGCCTTTGGAGGAATATAAGTGGGTCCAACAGTGTCAGTTGAGTTACCGATTCCCCACAGCGAAAGCATAGATACAAAAGAAGTTGCAAGAGCGACTTCCTTATCGATTTCATTTTCATCGATCAAGACTTCGAAGTCAAGCTTAAACTGGCGCATCAATTTTGCTCTGGCAACCCGTTTCCTGATTTCATCAGGACCAGCACCTGGGTTGATGACCTTCTCCAAATTTTTAGAACCTCTTGACCATGAATATTTGATACCATCATCAACAAAAAAGCTATCCAGAAATCCATTAGCAAGAGAGTACTCTGACTGGATATCTCTATGAGTCAAGCGAGTCTTATTGTGGAAATCCACAGACCTATTTGTGAATCCCACTTGAATGGTTGCAACCTCTCTACGACCAGGGAAGGTAAGAAGAGCCCAAACTGGATGAGTTGAAGAGAGTCGTTCAATTGAATAAACTTGATTACCTTGACCATCAAAGATCTTGATCTTCCGGTTCCGATCTTTTCTGTCTTGCCGAACAAAAAATGGAGTAGGACTTTCAGTCAAGGGAGAGGAATTTGCAGAAGAGGTATGTAAATCAGCAAGACGACTCAAATGTAAACTTTCAAGTGTATAAGCACCGGCAGAAATGGCAAAAGTCCAGCCTTGAGCAGCAAGAGATTGGAAGATGTGGGACATCGTTTAGTTAAAGCTATTCTCTAGAGGGTTTGTGAAATTGCAACACAAAATTTGGATGGAAGGAAGAATGGCTGCGAAGCTTACAAAAGAAGGTAGAAGAGGCAATGAACAAAGAGAGAGAAGAATTGCAATGGACAAAAGATACAAACAAAGATAAAAGAGATATGTATTAGCTGATTAGAAATGAATAGATGGACCAATGAGACAAAGATGGTGGTGTAGATCAAACGGATGGATGTATATTTGTTCATTTTGTGACCGATTGTAAACCGTAGCCTTAACTTAAACCGCTATTCAGTATAATGATTTCTATGAGCAGCCTCTTACTCATATTGTGATACTGTACTACAAACTATACTCTATACAAACCATACTCTACCAGTATACTCTATGCAAACTATACTCCACCAGTATACTGCATTGCAAAGTATACTGTACTACTTTACTCGATTACGCTTCTCTACTATGCTTCTCTACTATTCTTTCCCTTGACCTTTATTCTTCCCTTAACCTTCTCCACTATCCTTCTCCACTATCCTTCTCTCTTTTCTACTCTACTCTCTCAATCTCTTTTCTACTCTACCTTTGAACTCTCTACACCAGACAACTTCTATATGTCACTATTACACTATTAATATCCTATTATCTAGTAAATTCCCCAAACATCTTCACATCCATGACAGAACTTAGAACATGCCACGGAGGCCGACAAAGGATAATCGGAGAGACCAATCTTTTCGTCTACATATTCGTCAGCAAAATTATCCTTACCTCTAGCCATGGCACCAACGAAAACACAGATGCTTTCATCTTCATCTAAAGTTTCAACATAATCCTGTACTCTACGAACCTTGGCATCAAATGATAAGGTTACCTTTCTACATTTGGTGGGTAAATGATCAGTAATAGGGTTCTTGATCACCTTCAATAATTTCTCTTCGGAGTTGACCGATCTGATACTTAATTTATGCAATAATTGTACCATGAGACCGGAAAACCGTTTGAATGTTCTGGGAATTCTGACACTGGGGTTAACTTCAATAAGAACCCCTCTAGCTGTTTGAATGTATACCTGCAATTTGCCAGCTTTATTGATTGGTGAATCGAGTAAGGTTAAGAGACATTGATGGGTGATGTCAGGTCTAGCTTCAGCAATATCACGGCCCATTTTACGCAACAACCCTTGGTGGTCATCACAGTTTAAAAGGGCATATTTGTCTCCTCCTGGCCCACTGGAACTCATTTTATGGGTCTCCAAACAGGCTTGTGATAACACGACAACAAGTCTTCTTGTGGTCTTATCCTTGGAACTGAGGGATGTTGGCTGCACTGGGACCATAGAAGCGGTAGTTTCGCTGGATTTCTTTGGTATGTCGCTCATTATTCAGGAGGGGGTAGTTAATGATATGGATTTGGGATAGGAAAATTCTTAAGGTCAGTCAAAAAATCAACAGGTAGGGAAGATATTTTGTGACTTCTGTGGTTCAATATATATAGTTTGACACCGGTAGAAATAGTTCTCCAAATGAAAGTCCTTGATTTATATATAATTTGGCTGGGGAGTGCCAATAGTATCACGGTTTTCTGCTTGATGTACGAGATACGATGACCAGTACGGCGAGAGAGAGTCGTGATTCGTTTTCTTGCGGTAAAAATGAGCTTTGAACTACAGAAAGCCGTGGAGAAAAAGCTTCAGTCTGGGCGAATACCTCGAGTGGAAAAATGACACAGTAAATAGCAACCAGGCCTCTAGAGTCCGGCTTATTCAAGTACAGTTCTTGGATGGTCTAAGAAATTTTTCAACCTCTGCGCAGAGGATGGGTTTTCCTGCAGAAAACACCATTTGGTGGAGATGGAGAGAAGAGATCAAAGATATGGGGAAGGAGCGAATACTTAGGGAAAAAGAGAGAAGAAGGGAAAAAAAGTGTATAGATATAGGTAAAAAGGGATTTCCCTGAATTCAACTTTTTTTCGACCAGACGATGTTCACATTTGCCGGTTTAAACCTGACCTCTTTTATGCTACCAGTCTGTTATCTTTTCCCTGTCATCTCATTTGTCCCACTTTCCCTCTCCATTCCTGCACTATCCGCCAAGTAAGTGGGAGATTAATCTACACCTAGTCTTTGATTTTAATAAGACTTGTCACGTGATAGAATCCTTCGTTTACTAACGCTGGGATATTGTGTTGGCTATAGTACCTGGGCACCTACAAGCAATATAGAAGGACGGATCTAATGCAAATTTTTAGCATATTTGGCACATTTCGATTCCAACGAACTTTAAATCAAAGAGCTTTTAACTATCTATTTGTCTATCTATCATTCCCATCTTCTCTCTTTAAGATCTGCAACCCCAAAAAACCTCCTGCACATACTCTCGAGTTGTTACCCATAACAAGTGACCAACTGGAAGGAAATCTCCATAGAAGGACAAGTTTCATAGCTATCAACGCCGCCATATTGTTCTAGAGGTACCGGAACGAGTGTAATGTCCACATGAGCCTTTCAGACGACGATTTTGATGACGAAGATGATGCCTTTTTGCTCGCCTTACCCGTCCAGAGACCTTCAGATGGTGGTCCATCTCCATTGGAACCCCCCCAATTCAAGCCCAATATGAGTACAAATGATGCAAAAGATGCAAATGATAAGGAAATGAATGCTGGAAAGCTTTCAGACGTAGAAATGCAAACCAGATTGTATCAAGCAGACGGAGAGATAGCAGTGTTACGAGAGAAGTTCAAAGAAGTCCAAATGGCTCGTCTGAACGAGATCAATCGACTTAAAGAAGCCCAAAAGCAGTTGGAAATGTCTAATGAAGAGCAGATTAAGGCACTTCAGTTTACAGTTCAGAAATTGGAAGATGAAAAGAAGTTTATGGCCAATGAAATCAAGTCTTTATCAATGTCCAGTGGCTCTGGCTCTGGCTCTGGCTCTGGCTCTGGCTATATGGGGAACTCTGTAGGAGGCATATCCACCCCAGCAAAACGACGAAGGATTACTTCTGGTGGTACCAACACCTCTACTTTAGGGATCAGTTCGAACGCTTCATCTAATATGATTCAAAATTACAGTCCGGTGATTTCCCAGAGTACCACCCTATCCAATCATAATCAGCATCAACATCATAATCATATCGGGAGTAACGATAGACGTGAACTTCAAGACTCTCAAGACTTTGTGGTTCAAAATGGTTCTCCTCTGCTTCCAAGCTACCCAATGGGGTCTAATACAGTATCCCTGTGTACTTCAGCATCTACACCAGAGATACGACCTCCACGTCCAGTTCAGCGGATTGTTCGGGTGGAGAATGATTCATTTCTTCTTACAGAACATATCCTCCAGCATTGTATTAATGGAAGCAGCCATACCACCATGGATTTCTTGGGTAGAATATGTCTAGATAGGGATTTAAATCGGATCCTGGACCTTCGATTCCAGAAAAAACGACCCCTTTCTGATGCCATTGTTGATTTTTTGATGGTTAAAAAGAATCTTCGGTTAGACGATCTTGTTTCAGAACTCACAGAGAGCTTAGCTGATGTCATTCATGTACTTTTGGGGATCGGTTCAAATGAAGATGAAGAAGAAGAAGATGATATGGTTGATTACTCTGATGTAACTGTATTACCAGTACCTTTCCTTCTTAGTTTAATTCATTGTGTCTTGGGCTATAAGCCGGCTGCTGTCACTGAAAAAACCATCAAAACTCTTATCAAAAGAGTGTCAGACGTGGCAATGCAATATCTCTTCCTCTTGGATCTGGTGGAAAACCAAGAAGTATATTCTACCATCTATCATAACGTGCCCCTTCAGGCGGTAATACTTGAAAAATTCACTCTTATTTGTTCCATTGATATAATAGAGCAACTAGTAGCATTTAGTACCAGTTTTGGAGCTTCCTTCGTCAATGATGTATATCAAAACTATATCCCCAAGGCACTCTTCCGGAAATGCTTACCGGAAAACTCTGAGAGATTCAAAACAACCGCTCAAATCAATTTGGTATACAACTTTGTGGAGATTATTGCCAATACCGTAGGTGAAAACATGATAGAATGTAACCGTGAACATTTGAACTCAGTGTTCAATTCAATGCTTAAGATCTTTCTTATAGATGTTCCGATTGTAGAGAATTTCATGTATCATGGATTGAATCGAATTGTCGGTAATAATCATGACTTCAAGAAGGTGGAATCTACAGTACCATTTGAAGAAACGATATTGGGCAATGTATTTGTATCTATTCCATGTCCTATTCCTCATGAGCTAGCGAAGGATGTGATAATAGAAAGGCAACAGCAATCAGGACAGAGACGTGAAAATGGTCATGACCTGGTCAAGGAAGCCACAAGGGCGAGATCTTTATCGTTTGAACTTATGTCTAGACACGAGATCCACTTGCTCAACTTGCGGGTTCGAGTTGCGCAGTTTATAGAGAACTTTCTCCTTTGTAGTGATGGAGATACCAAGGTGTTAGCCCTGAGAGACCATATCAAGGCCATAGTTCGAGTTATAGGACTTGAACAACTGGCAATATTAAGAAATCCTCGTTCTTGTAACGTTCATCTCCGAGGAGTTGTGATCCAAATTTTAGTTAGGATCTTACATTACGTAGTAGATGATTCTAAAGGAATCAGTTCAATAGTTTATCCTGAAACCATTTACGAGATATTTGTATATCTACTGAGGATAGCGTTTGGATCCAATTCATTGAGTGTTGAAGCTGGAGAACTCTTGGTTCAAATAAGAACAAAGTATCCAGATCTTGTGGTATTCAATGAGTACTGTGAGAGACGGGCCCGTAATTTGAGTCATGTTGAACATAGTAGGGATGGTCAAGTTTTGGCGGAAGCAGAGGCAAACTTCTCTAATGGGTTGGAGTTTCCTTATGAAGAAGAGACTGTAGAGCTAGCGAGAGAGATATTGGACTCTTGTGTTACTCATGATGAGGCAGATAATTTGTACTTTAACATGACCAGTGGATGAAGAGGTGGAGGTGGAGGAATGAGGACATGAAGATGGAGGTATAAGGCGATGGAGATGTGAGGTGATGATACTTAGGATGTGATGAAACTAAGGATGATAGTAATGTGATGAAGGAAAGATGATAATGTGTAGATGATAGAAAGATGACAGACGGAAAGATGTATAGATGATTGAAAGACTTAACGTATGTCTATGATAGCCAGACGATAGCAAACCGATAAAGGGACATAATAGAAACACAGTAAAGGGTATTTTATTATGATGTATACTCGCTCTGTTTGATCAACAGTACATCTTCTGCAGTTTAGATGTCTGAATCTTCTACATTGTGTCGTGTGACTTTTATTGTACTATAATATTACGTTTAAGCGGTTTGTGGCTTGGCAACACCAGTTTGGAAGTCGTTCTTGAATCTTCTAGAAACGTGCTTGAGGTAAGCCATACGACCGGTACCGGTTGTTCTTCTTCTCTTAGCCTTCAAAGCCCAGTTGTGGGATCTCAACTTGGCAGCTGGGTAACCACAAGAAGCACAGGTCTTCTTTTGGACGTGGAAAGAACGCTTACCGCATCTGTTACACAAGGTGTGGGACTTGTTGTGACGTTTACCTAAAGATGGAGTACCCTCTGTGTTGTTAGTATTGATTATTTTATGGATATGTAGAGAGAGGAGAAGTAGAAGATAATGGTGCAAATACAACATAGAAGATGACCGGTCTGGTGTGATTTAGTCAGCCTCGAATTCATCCATCACCTTCAAGGACTAAGTAGAAATGGTCGGTCCACTAGATAGAGACTATGTGTGGTGGGGATGTCATTGCCAGCAGGTACTGTCAAATAGAAGAAGACGTAAACAGCCCTTTCGATGCCAAAAGAAATAGGACATAGCATAGTCTTGCTCTATAATTCAGTCTACCAACGTAAAGACATCGAGAACAGCATCATCTTCTCCAAAGTATTACCAAAATTCCACCACTTGATAGTCTCTACCTTGTTGAGGTTGATGGATTTCCTTAGCACGGGATAAATAAGAGTGTTAAGCTTGATGGGGTTTCGACGCCCCAGGGAGGCCAACGACAGGTCCATCATCGAACCATGTATCACATGTTGCACCGTTTGATCTCTCGAGTGCAAAAACGGTGCACATATCTCGCTTCTTTTCATATATATTCACATACTGGACATTGTTTAGTGGTAGTTGTGCTATAGAAATTCAAAAATTTTCACTTTTAGATTTGATTGAATGGGGAGTGCGAAAGAGGGTTTTGTGTAACGGAAAACGGATGGGACGCAGGATTTTGGGGTGTGTGCAGGAGGGAGAAGAGATGAGGCTCGAGATTCGTCGGGGACTGTGCACGTGGAAGTAGGGCTGGAGCCCTAATGAGGAAAGAGGGAAGGATGTAAATAATTTCAAGGATGAGATAATAATGGGAGGAGGGAGGGGACGGAGAGGAATATTGAGAGGAATATGGAGAGGAATATGGGGAGGAATATGGAGAGAGAACATAGAGAATGCATGTAGCAAGAATGTATCGGAGGACAGAAGTGTGGAGAGTGTTATAATGGTAGATGTAATGGTAGAAGCAATGGTAGATGTTATGGTAGATGTAATGGTAGATGTAATGGTAGATGTTATGGTAGGTATTATGGTAGATGTAATGTAGATGTATTGATAATTGAATTGTGGGTGTATGGGTAGATGTGATAATAATCAAATTATTGTTGCAATAGAAGATGCAACGATAATTAAATTACTGATGAGAAGAGGAGTTGTGTACATCATAGACCAAGGGTACGTGTGTTCACGTAGGCAAACCTGGACATGTAGGCTTGGGTATGTAGACATCAATATGTAACATTAATCTTTCTACAGAGATTTTCTACATTGACATGTTTTATGTCTCGAGGCTGACGCCAGCTGACACTATATACAGTGACAAATCAAACACCTCTCATCTTCTCCCTTTCCCTTCCTCTTCCTCGCCTGTGATGAGATATTCTCAGAGACCTCTTTTATACTCGCAGCACACAGGAAAGTAAATAAACACAGGAGCATATAGGAACATAGACAACCCCTAAAACAATAACCTGGCCTCACTTAACATTATTAATTAGATCTTACCAGCAAGAAAAGCAACAGATACGCCCTCTTTCACCACGACTCAAGCTTCGTACCCCTTCAATTTTCCCTATCCCCATTTCTAACCCCTACTCTTCTCCGCTAACCCCCATCATGCATCTCTATTTTGCTTTCCTCAGGCTTTCCGCGCACGCGCCACGCCGATTGTATTTGTAAACAAACCTTTCTTGCACCGCGGTGTTAAGAAAAGGGTCATTAACAATTTTACAGCATTTTTACAGCATTTTCACTGCTTCTCCTCTTATTTACTCCTTCAGAAAGCTTCGCTTTAGTGATTGAAGGTCCCAGTGAACAGTTGTATTCTTGGTATCCCTAAGCCCATGTCTGCATACCAATTCCCGCCGTCTTCACCTCTTATTGGTGAAAGAGACCATCGTTCTGACCCTTTTGCAACCAAGGGTAAATCTACAAAGGTCCTCCTCCCCCCACAAAACCCAGACGAATATCCTACCCCTAATCCTTCTTCAAGTATCGGGAGGTCTTCATCACCCGTAAGAGAACGGAACAATAGTGATGCTGTAAAACCACTCAAAAGAGTCGGGTTCGTCTTACCAAAGACTAACGATGCTGAGTCTAAACAGGCCTCAAGGCTGAATAACGGCAACAGCAGCAAAAGCAAAAGCAACGTCAACATCATTTCCAAGGTTAGCCTGGATTTGAATCGTTCCGTCAGAATCAACTCTGACTTCAATATTTTGGATCCCGATTCCAACGTGCTAAGAGTCCCCTTGAGTAACAACCGGACTATTCTCGTGGGCAGGTCATCCAAATCCTGTGACTATCATTTCAAAACCTCAGATAAGACAATTTCAAGAACTCATTTGGCCATAACTGCTGATTCTGAATCAAACACAATTAAAATTGAGTGTTTAGGGTTCTCTGGGTTTGGAATGAGAATCCCAAAACCCTGTTTGGTGTATGGATCGGATACTTCGAATGATTACGTTTTGATGATCAGTGAGGGTAACCCTTTAAGGTTCAACGACATTCATCAATTGGGCTTGAAAGTTACTCCTCGAACCATCAATTTGGATTCTAATCATACTGAATTTTTCGTAAACAGAAGTGAACGAGTCACTGTTCCTCGAGTGAACAATATTTTTATTCAAGTTAGAGACAATGTTCTTCTAATCAACCCCTTGGAAGATGAAGAAGAAGTCACTGACGATGAATATCCTGTGTTGATTGAAAAAAGTGATTTGGAAGCTCAACCAGCTCCAGAAGCTCCAGAAGCTCAAAGATCTTTGAATCCTGAAATACCACAAACAGTATCTTCAGTTCAAAACCAGCCTCGAGAATCTCAGGAGTCTCGGATTGCATTAGCCAGAAGTACCCCATCTCCAGTACCTTTGGAATCGACCCCAAGAAAGCAATTTTTCTCGTCTACTCCTACTACTCCTCTTAAGTCCAAGGTTAACCACAAAAAGGCCGCTTCTGAGGAACCAACCCCCACAATTTCATTCAATGCTCATCATACGAATATTTCCGATGTTGAAAGCACCCCTAACCGGAAGGTATTGGGAGATATTACCAATTTGAAAAGATCTCATGATGGTACGGGTAAGGGCAACATCAAAAAGAAGAAGATTCAGATGTTTCAGCAACATGAGCAACAACAACAACAAGGACAGCAGGATCAAACAAGATCTGTCATTGATACTAAGGAACCCCAGCATTATTCCAAGTCTTCTACTCCAGAACTGGTTTCTTTAGAATCTATCCCTCAACTATCCGAGGTGAATAACGTATTATTGAACCATTTAGCATTTTCTAGATTATCATCTACGCCAGCATCATTTTTAAATACCATTAGTGTATTGACATCTGGACTTTCGTTGGCTCAAATCCGGGCGGTTTTACAAAACCTCAAGTCAATTGGAGTGATTTATAGAGAGGGGAAAGACGCTGCTGGTAAGCCATTGGAGGAGGAATATTATTATATTGCCGAAGAGGATGATAATGACGAGAGAAAGAAATTGGTCGCTAGCATTAAGGGCCACGGAGGATTAAGATCGTGTAGAAGAACGCATAAGCAGTATTACTGGAAGAAGCCTGCCCCAAAGAAGAAGTGAGGTGGATTTTTTTATCATAGAGTAAATAAGAACAATAAAACAGATTGTTTCAAAAAGTTTGCAATTAAGATATCGAGATTCAGGTTCAACATGCTAATAGATTGATCATGCTAGAGAGTAACAGACATAGAAAATGGTATTATAAATTTATAAATTGTATCAAGCATCCTTACACAGTCTCTATTATATCTACCGATTGATTATCTATACATGGTAAGGTTGAAGGCGTAAGAAATGGAAAGGTAAAGAGCGGATTACGATATCTCCTTTGTCCTAGCAAAAGGATCGGAAATGGGGAGTCCATAAAGTAGTCTTTCCTCATAAGTCAAAGGTAAAGGAGTGCTGATATCGCTAACAGAGAGTGGTATGATCTCTTTGGAATATGATGTCAGCCTTGAATGCCACCAATAAACTGCTGCTTCCTTCAAAAGAACAACCATCAACAGCAATAACCAGGCACCAATAAATGCACAACTCACTAAGAGTTCGATTAAGAGAGACTTGGAATACACCTTCATGGCGGAGTCAATGAAGCTTCTTACACTCGAAGCGATATCGTCAACATCGTCGAGTACATCCATTATTGCTAAGTTCATCAGCGTTTGGTTTAGTATGGGTAGGTGAACAATTGAAGTACTATGAATCCATTCTATGCCCCGTTGAACGGTATCTAGCTTCCTCCCGATAATACAGTAAACTGCGGTTTGTAAGGGTTTGTAGAACACGGTCCCATTGATGATGTCCAAGGCACTGTTGAGATCATTGGATAAGTAGGTAATTCCTTGATCAAACGATTCGGTAACGTTCAGAACCGAGCCTAAAAGACCATCATTTAAGGTGGTGTTTTGGACAGTCATGGCAGAGTTGATGCTTCCAATCCAATTTTTTGCAGCCAGTTGAAATTCATTGGCTACGGATATAGATGGGCTACCGAGAGAGGCAGCTACATCATTCAAACCTGAACGGGCTGCCTTAAGAAGCAACCATTCAGCAAGTACCATGAACATCCCAGAAATTCCTATAAATAGCACCGTGGACATACGCTGAGTGCTGCAGTAGTTGCATACCCATTGCACACTGCCAAACCATTTAGCGAGAAACGGCCCAATATGGAGATTTAAAAAACTTGAATAGCGTGCAAGCGTGTCTAAGACGTTAGCAAGCTCCCGTTGATCGCCTAGATCTTGTGCCATCCGCTTGAACTTTCGCCATTGGTAGTACTGAAGAAATCCATCGACTAGGTACATCAAGGTAACCCCAATGAAGAGTGCTATAACTATCCAGAGCACGGCTCGGTGTAATACATGGGAGACTTTCCCGAATTGTGCGCTCAAATCGGCAGGGCAAATTTGCAGCACATCTTTAGAGGACTGATTTAATTTTGTATCGATAGCAATGGAGGTGGTATTTAAGTCAAAGGAAAAATTGATAATTCGATCAATTACTTGATCAAAAACATCCGATATTAACTCGCTGGATGAGTTTGCTGTGATTTTTGGCACGTCGTCTTTGATTTTTTCGAGTTTGGTAATGGTGGAATTTGAGATCTGCACATTTTGGAGTGAGCTTATAGTCAAATTCACTGCATTTATGTATTTATCAGTGGAAGAAGTAGACAGGCTATCGCCGGTGAAGAACGATTTGACACCTTGTGCTATAGTTATAATCAGATTTATCACATTTTCAAGGCCCCTTAAAGCAGACTGGACCTCTATCATGGCTGTAGAAAGAAGCAGATTGATTATTGTGATAACGTCTTCCGCAGCCCCAACTGCAAAATCAACCGCACCATTGAAACAGGCCCCGATAAGACAGGTGGCTGTGCCGTAGAAGAAGTCGATAAAGAATATGATTAAATTTTTTGCTACAATCAACAACATACTGATTATTCGGAGTTGTATGTTGACATATTCATTTACTGCATTCCTCCATACCCGATCAGCCTCTTCAAGCACTCTCTCGGGTAGTTGTTGCACCTTCTCAGCATATCTATTTAAATAGTTGCAACTTGCGGCGGAATAAATTTCAACTTCGCGAACAGTTGCAAGTAAAGAAGCGCGGAAGAGAAGCAATTTGACGGCGATGATAATTAGAAAAAGGCACGTAGGATTAATCCATACTTGCGAGAGCCGGTCATTCAAGTCCAAATGAATCCGCATGTTGACCAATATTGACCCGCTTAAAAACAACAAAATTCACCTCAAGATATATACATTTCATATATACCCTCTGATAACTTCAAACAGATCCCAAACCAACACGATTTTTGCCTGCATATAGCTAACCCTCATGAACTCAAGTTCAAAACATTCGCCATGTTTTCAAACGGTGGCAAACAAGATGTCTGACAACGAACAACAACCTAAGGATGAGAAGCCCGATACTCACATCAACTTGAAGGTTTCAGATGGCTCTGCGGAGATTTTCTTCAAGATCAAGAGATCGACACCTATGAGAAGATTGATGGAGACGTTTTGTAAGAGACAGGGGAAAACAATGGATACTTTAAGATTCTTGATTGATGGTACGAGAGTTGCCCCTGATAGCACTGCTGACGATTTAGAGTTGGAAGATGGTGATGTTATTGAAGCACACCGTGAGCAGATTGGAGGAAATTAGATAGAGTAATTGAAGAAATAAGCAGATAGACCTTGTCGTAGATATTGAAGGAGGCATTCAGGATTATGAAAGCCAGTCCATCAACGTAAGATATCATTGTAAAACAAAGCTGAAACATAGAGTAGAAACAGTTTTGAAAGTTACAACAGAACAATATAAAGCGAAATAGAGTCAGGGTATTAGAAAAAAAATCCATTAAGTGGTACACCGGAAAACAACTAGAGGCATAGTATGGGAGTTACCGTATCGTGTGACGCGAGATGAAGCAGCTGACAGTTTCCATATCGATATACGGTACCAGTGAAGCAGACAGTGCGGAATTACTCGGAGCTTCTTAGGGCTCTTTAGTCATAAATGCCGGCCAATACGTGCTCCCAACCCAAGACATACCGAGGCCAGGGGCCCTGAACTAGCAATAGGTTGCTTTGCTCCGAATTCTCGAACCACCCGGCAGCTAACGGGTTTGCTCGGGCCGTTTAGGCAGGTAAGTTGCGGCGAATTAACGCACGCTTATCGTCTAGATTCAGCTGCGACGGATGAATGGATATCGATCAGCGGTGATTACGTCAAGGAACCTAAGAGTAAAAGGTATAAAAAGGGAAAGAATTGGTTCATGGAATTGGTTTACTGTATCTATAAATTCATATCAACAATAATCCAAGATGTGTAAAGCAGAAATTTGTGGTATTTGCAGTATGTCTTTGAGTTCCCTTGATAACTGGTCACTCTGCTGTTCGTGGTTGTGATCCGGATTTATCTATACCGATTAATGAATTAATACTAACATAATGAAGACCAAAAATCGTGGACCGGATGTGGTCAACATATCGGCTCTGTAATGGACGGGACACCAAAGGAAGTTTGGTGTACTTGCGAAGGAATTGATGACTCCACTGGTCAATACCCACCCAGGGCAGGCACGGGCTATGCCAAAAAGACTACTCACTAAGCTCACAAACAAATGAAAATACGATATAGCCATAGCTTTGAACAATGAATGTAAATGTTCAGTGGTGTAGATAAGGACAGCAATAGAAAGATAGAGGTAAGAATATAGACGAAGAACGGACAGTTGTAGATGTGAAGTGAAGTTTAGTTGAGTAGGTGGTCGCTTAAGTAAATCATTCGTAATCAAACAGAGAAAGTCAAGATGGTACGTTCTATCCAAGATGGTTAAACACTTCTCTCACCTCTTTCTATTGTTCACGGAACAGTATTGCCGACGAATATTCGAGTCACATCAGCAGATGCATCAGCCGTTTGATTTGTGGGGTAAGCTAGTCATCCAATTTTCTCCCGCTCTTGCATGATCAGGCTCTCCAAAAATTTTGGTTGCAGAGTCGGGTGCATTTGAAAATGTTTTGGTCACGTGATATAGATGCCTCGATGAGGCTTTCGAGGGCATCGCAGACAGCATCGATAAGAAGAGGAATACCATATTGACTGTTTCAATGACTAGTGAAGCAAAAGCAGAGCTGTTGATCAAATGGTATTCTGTGAATGCCTTTTTCAATGCTGATGAGGTTCAATTGGATACTTCTGGGTCAATATTGAAGACTTTACCCTTGTTGGAAGACGATGAACCACAAGAGACTGGAAATTTTACAATTCAAGTAGTTCCGAAGAATTATCTTCTTTCATATAAAAATGGTAGTATCATTAATCTTTTGGAAGACTTTGATGGTTTGGAGGCAAATGATGATAATTCTATGGTTCTGGAGCTTTCTGGAGATATTCCGAGGCTATTATTGACAGTTATATATGAGATTTCTGCTGGTGAAAAATCGCCATGGTTTCATTATTTCCAAAGTATAGATGTAGAGCAATATCAGCTCCCAATTTGCCTTTGGAATGACCAATTCAAATTAGCATTGGTCAATACTAAATATGACTTACTTGATCAGTTGGGAGATCAAAATTTGGTACAATTGTATGAAGATTGTCGTAGATTTGCTTTGATAAATGCTTCATATGTTGAAGTGCCAAAAATTCTCTCTCAAGAGTGTTTCACGTTATTTAGTCAGGTCCTTAGTTATGTTCTTAAAGTAAGTGTCTTCGTGGATGACTATCATGGATATTCTATTGTTCCTGGAGCTGAGATGTTCATGAATAACGAATGGCATGTGGAATTTGAAGGCACCAGCGAAGTGTGTAAAGAGTGTGGAGAAGAGGAGTGTGATCACGACGATGGTAATGAAGATGATAATGAAAGTGTAGAAAGTGGATATGAAGAAGGTGATATTTTAGCGCATGATGACGATGCTAAAGAAGAAGAAGAGGAGGAGGAGGAGGAGCAAGATGAGCAGGAGGAGCAGGATACAGATGACGGGAATATTACTCTCGTAGATATTAGCGATGAGGAAAGGGCTGAAGAATGGGAGCTTCAAAGTTCTGAAGACGAAGACTTAGAATCTGACGAATATGAAGTTGAAGACAAAGCATCTGATACTGACGGACGCATAAACAGAAGTAGTGAAACTCTGGAAATTGACTCAGAGGAAGAGCCAGAAGAGATAGATATTGAGTACGTTAAGAAGATGGAAAGGGATCTAGAAATGGATGAAAACGAAGAGGAAGAGGACGAAGATGAAGAAAACGAAGAATCTTCTGATCTAGAACTCTCTGAAGATGCTTCTGAACTCGAACTCTCCGAAGATGACGATGTTCTCACCGCAGAACAAGAAGCACAGCAAGACGAGTTGCAGAAACAATTAACCACTGAACAATGTATTGCCATCAACTGCATCTCTTATGTTCCAGGTGAACAATTCGTAGAAAGCGATCGAGAAAAGGAACAGCTATTTGGATATTATGGCTACGTTTACTCTACTGAAGTGAATGAGTGTATTTTGACGGTACCATTCTTCAAGTATTTGACTCAATTTGGCCGTGCCAGAAAGGAATTGGTTGATATTAAGTTAGAATGGTTCCAAGAGGTTGGCTTTGAATTGATCAAAGATATTGTAGATGCTCATATAAGCCATGAAGAGAAGGAAGGTTGTGGAGATGATTGTGGAGAAGAATGCCACGATGAATGTCGAGATGAATGTGGGGAGGACTGTGATGAGGATGGTTGTGGAGATTGTAATGAAAACGAATTTGCAACAGACGGTCCAGCTTCATGGGAGCTTTCAATGACGGTAGAAGAAGATGGAAGTCCTTCAATTTATACCTACGCTGTGCTTAAATTGATGATGATGCCATTCAATTTGTTCTTCTCGAAGTTTATCAAATGCAAGAGCGAGAATAAGTTGATAAAGCGAGTTGTGAACCGTCTTTTACCAAATGCTGATGTTCCAGAAGCACTCAGGCCCCGAATGAAGCGAGACGAGGCACAAATTCTGAAAGAATTCCGGCAATGGTGTCAATTCAGCTTGGGTCGGTACAAGAAGGTTGCTATGAAGGGTGATAGTTGGGAAAGAAAGGTAGTTGAGCAGGTAGTGACACAAGAGAAAGCAATTTTACAGGCTGGCAGAGAATTTGGTGAAAGATAAGGGGAAGGAGAGGGTTAAAGAAGGATCGAAAGGGATCAAGGAGAAGTTGGTTAATTTGCATACTTAGAATGGCCATACATCGAGATAACAGATAGATAAATACAGTAAAAGTGGCAAGTTTGCAACGGTATGATTAAAAATGGACTGGAATAATAAGTGGCAGTAGTTATTACTCGGGATATTAATATGCTCTGGATGTATGTTCTAGGGGCTGTTGGGCTGTTTTGTATAGCCCTTTAATGTGATTATGGACGATGCAGATGTTTATTATTTTTACTGGAGAACTAGATGTGTCCTGTGGTAGATTGGAAACTAAAGCGCAAGATCAAATCATTTTCTCCGTGTTCTGTGCAATGGGTGTTGTAGTTACTGGTTGTCATAGGTTTTATGATGAAGCTATCCCATGAGGTTGTCGATTTCTTGATGAAAATGCTTATGCTTGTGTTTTAGATTTAAGCAGCAAATTTTGCAGCCATTCGAAGAGGACCTTCACCAAACAGCTGATGGCTGCAATATGCTGGCTGGTTAAACAAATTTAAGTGCCTCGATGGGCGTTAATCTATCAATTTGAAGAGTTATTGTTGAATGATAGTAATGAAAGAATCAAGGTTGATAGAAGTGTAAAGAGTCATTTTGGGAGCTAGTTCTTATCATTGTAATGGCATTCTTAGTCTTCTATATAGCAAACTGCAAAAAAGAGCACCAATATAAATAAACTAAAGAGGCAAGAAAAGATGTTCATGGCACTGGAAAGACGGGAACACCAAGTCAAATTAGATATGAAATGTAGGATTTCGTAGATTTGGAGCCAACCAGATCCTGCCTCAATCCTTTCTCGATCCTCTCTCGACACGTTATCTACTTCATTCTACTTCATTCTACTCCATTCTACGTCTCCTCCTTAGTATCTCTTCCCCCACCACCTTACCTCGTGTTTCCTGCATATTATCGCAGATTAGCCCCAGGTCCCAAAAATTCAAGCCTTCCGAAATTCAAAAAGCCGTTTAACTAGAAAGCATACAACCCCCTTTTACAGTTGGAAGAGACAAGGATTGTTGTTCTTTCTGTGGTACAGCAATGACAGAAGATGAAAACAATTTTGATGACGATTTCAGCGACGAGATAGAGTTCGAATACGAGGACGAAGATTGGGGAGAAGTAGGAGGGTCTTTGGAAGGCAGTGGGAATGGATCGGATGGGGATGATGACGATTCTGAGGACGAAATAGGGACTACGAATGGTTCTGATGATCACTCGAAGCCACTAGAGACCAACTTTTATCATCACGATGACAAGTTCTGCAAGAATGTCCCAACAAAGTCCTGGTTAATGGAAGATTTCATAAACCAACAGTTCATGGACCGTAGTTACAGCATTCAAAAGCACGATCTTCCCCATCTAACCATAGATGAAATTCTTGCTATGTTGGTGAAGGAGAATTTACAACACGAACGGGTTGTTTCAGAGTTTTATGGTAATCGAGAGGCGTTTTTGAAGGGATGTGGCTTGATGGTAAGGGATTATGTAGGTGGTAAAGCAGATAAAGATGATAAAGCAGATGAAGTTGATACAGAAGATACAGACGATATAAATGATGAAGATAATAAAGATCATAAAGATCTTAAAGATTTTAAAGTTGATAAAAATCTTAAAGTTGCTGGATTCAAAAAGCTTTATCCTCTTGAATGCCCCATCTGCTGTGAACAAGAGTCATCCACATACTCCCTCGCATGTGGCCATAGATACTGTTGCAAATGCTATTCCAGATATATCTTGGACGTCTATGAAACCGTCAAGGGTAATGTAAAGTGTCCTGGATGTGAATTGACCATTCCAATTGCAGACATGTGTCAACTCACCGGCAAGAAGCCTGATTCAACCGGATATAGGTTCTTTTTGGAACCCATTGCCCGTAGATTCATCGACAAAGCTACCATGCGTTACCGGTGGTGTCCAGCACCGGATTGTGTCAATTTGGTCGAAATAAAGTACAAGTTTGTTCGAGATCTGGCGACCAATTTGAAGAACGTCCCCATAGTGTACTGTAATCAAGGTCATGAGTTCTGTTTCTCTTGTGGGTATGAAAATCATTTGCCATGTCCATGTGTGACAGTAGATGACTGGATCAAAAAATGTAGTGATGATAGTCAAACAGCCAGATGGTTAGATAATAATTCCCAACCATGTCCTAATTGTTCACTGAATATTGAAAAAAATGGAGGTTGTAATCATATGAAGTGTTGGAAATGTATGGAAGAATTCTGCTGGATCTGTCTTAGATCATGGAGTCGACATTCACTGTATTATAATTGTAATCAATATAACCCAGAAGAAGTAGAAAGTCGATTGAAAACTGCATCACTGGAACGACAAACCATTCAAAGGTATGCCCATTTCTATCTGAGATTTGCCATCCATGAGTCTTCTATGGCAGGAGATGCTAAAACGTGGTTGAAAGTAGAGGAAAAGATGATTGCATATTTGGAAACTCGGAAGGATAAAGACATATCATGGATAGATGTACAATTCTTAGATGTGGCGATTAAACAATTGACCAATGGACGGAAGACTCTTAAATGGACCTATGCATTTGCTTATTACTTGAAGAATTCTAACTTTGCCCAAATATTTGAAGAGATGCAGAATTATTTGAATCAATCAGTGGAAGACTTGCTGAGGATATTCGAACAGATTAATGATAAAGAGAATAAGAATGTTACCAATAATTTTGTGGTTAAACATAAGAAGAAGATCAAGAATTTGTCTCGATTGATAGTAATGAGACAACAGAACATGGTGGAGTGTGCTTATCATGGGTTGAACCAGGGGTTGTTGAAGTTGGAGTAGGTATGAATGTGGAGGTGATGGAGGATAAATAGGTGGAGGTGGGGAATTAATTAGCATAGTGATGAGAATTGGGATTAGGAATTTAAGGATAATACTGAGAGCTGTAAATGGTCATCTATCTTCTGTCTTCTATCTTCTATCTGCTGTCCTCTATCTTCCATCCTCTATCTTCTATCCTCTATCTTCCATCCTCTATCTTCCATCTATCTCTTTCATCCTCCCACTTACACGCGTCCGCCTTTCCACCCCGTCCCATCCAATTCTCACTTTCATCATCATCACCAATTTTCCAAACATATCTCCCCCAAAAACCATCCCAAACATGGCGCCAGTATCGTTTCATCCCGCCGAAATCAGGGTTCTGGAGCCCAAGAAACCACTCACTCATCTCCTGGATGCTCAACTCTCTTCCACCCTTCTTGGATCTGGGAATATCGGCCCCGATGTCTTGCTGAGGATCTTTATGTCTCTTCGTTCTGGTTTGGACCTGGAGATCAAATGGGCCCTTCAAACCATTTGTCAGCTTCTGATGAGTTCTCCAACGCTAGTTGACTTCGAAAAGCATCCCTTCCTCGGCCATGAGCTTATCAAGTACTTTGTGAAGCCTTTTGCCCGTCAGGGAGAGATATTGGCCGGGGAAAAGGTCGAAACGATTCGTCAAGAACTTGACTTCTCTTTGGATTCGTTGTTGACCCTTCGTAATGCCGCCCAGGACTTGTCCAATCAGCAGTGGTTGTCCTCCGTCAGTGGCTTGAAGAAAAACGTTGTTCTTGCCTTGAAACAGCTCCTGAATTGGGTCCTCTTCGGTGGTGTTGTTGTTGATGAACAAGGTGGTTCTTTACCCACCCCAACGGCAGTACAAAGGGCCCATCATAACCAATATAAGGAAGGTTTCACCTATCTTTTGGATCTTATCGAAGTCTTATCATGTTACTACATCGAAGGGACCAAGTCTGATCCTCTTTTCCATACATTACTGACGATTTTGATCACTCTGAAGGATAAACATGTTCTTGTGGCTTCTTTACGTAGTTTGGCCCATTTACTCATTGTAAGACCATCTAATCGGGTGGTCAACTCCTCTGATGATGAGCATCAAACCTCCTCTAATTGTATAGAAAGTGTTCTGTTGCCACTTCTTCGTCAAATTGTGTCGTTTTTGGTCATCGATGATGTAGAACTTGTGGCTGCTTCAATTGACTTCATTAAAGCATATTTGACCCTGGAAGCAATCCATCCTGAGTATCTGGACTCCATAGAAGAACTGCAACGGTTTAGATGTCGGGAATTATGCAAAGACCTGGAGATATTTATAGTTCTTGCCTCCCAACTCCCCAATTTGGCTCTTGCTGGATTACCCTTGAATGATCCTAGCAAGATGTCTACTCTGACGGTGGTCGAGACCCTTGCTCGTCGAAACCCGTACGGATCGATGCCTCTGCTGGTTCCAGAGCTTTCACAACAGTTGTACGACATCGTTGTACGGTTTCCTGAACCCTTAAGGGCTACTACATGGCTTCGATGCTGCTATGAGCCAGTGGTGAACCCTGACGTAGAAGGAGCCGATTCTGGGATTGAAATTCCCGGTGAAGTGACCCAAATCTCCCTTTGGAAGGCTTACGAGAAGCAATTTGATCAAGTATGGTCTGTCAAAGATGGAGAAACAGTCCCTCCACATAGCCACTACCCCAAATTACTTCCAGCAGTAGACTTTATCAAGAATGTTAATACTGCATTCCCCCATTCACAAGCCATGGTGTTAAACACTGCTCTGGCAGTTGCTGGAGAAGCACCCAAGAGAAGATTCATTATCAGAGGGATTCAACCTCGTCAGTTTGTTGTCAGTGTTGAAGTGGGGAACTACGATGCCTTAAGGAAACAGATTTCTGATAGTAAATCATCCCAGGGAGGAATCCATACTGATTTGGCGATTGGAAGTGCTGATTTGGAGGTGTTTCAGCAGGGCCTTTCAGCACAAATCCAGCAGATTGAAGCATCCAACACCTTTTTGACCACCAATGTGTTGCAGACCAGTAATATTGCTGCCATTGAGATATCGGAGTATATAATGGAGGAAGTGTTAGAGAAAGACGCCAAGTTGGCTAGCAAATTCCGTAATGAAGTTAGCTGGTTGAAGGACGTGATTTATGCCAATCCAGGTTTGATAGAGGGGGGGATTTTGAGCGATAAATGGTTAGAGTATGTGGCAGTATAGAAGAGAAGAGAAGAGAAGAGAAGAGAAGACAGTGTAAGAAAATCAATAAAAGAAGATGGTTGAATGTTTTAAGTAAAGTAGAATGAACCAGAACCTAGAATGTAGTGAGGTCAAGTAGAATGAACAAGAATGATTTCTCTGGCTGAAGTAGGTGATTTGGAATAATACAAAACGCTGGGTATAAAGGTGACTAAAAGCGATTTCACCTAAGATTGTTGAGTTTTAGGAGTTAGGAATAAGAAATTTAAGGTTCATAGATTACAAAAATATCTTGATTATCAGTTTAATACTTAAGAACAGTCATAATTGCAAGGATAGTTTACATGATAATTACGTGATAATCCTACGTAATTGTGAATTTAGGACCCTCTTTTTATATTTTGGAATCGCTGTTTCTTATGGAGAATGCCGTGGTTAAGTACACTTTAAAGAGGCATCTCCCGCTCAAAAATGTATCTAGAATGCTACTCTTTTCAATCAATGATGTTCATATTTATCTTTCTTCTTCGTATCACCCTTCTTACGTCTTTTCCTTTCTGTATATACCTCCTTTTACTGTCCCCCTTCATGCCTCTCCGCTATTCTTCCTCCATTTCCCTGCACAAAATCATCCCTCCTCGCTCTTCCTTCTTCAAACAGCAGCTGATATTATTTTTCATCATATAATGAACAGACTCCCAGCTTCAGTACGTGCAACGGACGTTATTCACCGTCTTTCGGTGTTGGGATTGCTTGGATTCTCTGCCTTCGTGACCTATGGAATCGGCTACAACATTTACATGAACTCAGAGACTGCAAACGAAGGCAAGTTACGGTTCAACCAGAGCGAGGTCGAAGAGACCCGACAGGAGGTGAACTCTCGTAAACAGGGGTAGTTTCAAAACGGTTATATAGCTGTCTAAATATGTTGTGTACGCTCTGTGGGCAGCTCTTGTACATATAGGTCAAATGCACACTCAGGAAGTACATGTAGGGCTTGTAATATCAAGCATTATGGTAGAATAGGTGGTGCAATGGGAAGGGCTATAAATTTCTATAGATTAGACTTGGATAACTTTTTTGTAAGTCTACTTCGATAAATGGTCGTCGGGTGTTTATTGAACATGTCTCTTGATATGTAGTTGGCTATACTAGGCTATACTTAACTATGTTTGACCATTTCTCTTATTGAGTCTTGTATTTCTCTTTCTCTTCTATTTTTCTTCCTCTTTCCTTTCGCTTCTCTTTCTCTTCTCTTTGCTCTCTCCATCATTGTTTCCTTCTGGGCTGCTCCTCTTCTTTCTACTCTTGATGCTCTTCTTTGAATGATACATTCCTAGTCTACGTAAGGCCTCTATCAGCTCCCTATTCCATTCACTATCATCTTGGATCTTTACTACATCAAGAGTGAGTTCGTATTTCTCGTTACAATTAGGACATTGGCCCTTATTAAGCTCTTCGAGTAGTCTAAAGGATATAACACACCCGCAAGTTCTAAGGTAGCAGAGGTCAATCCTCTGTGATACGGGACACACAAGCTGGTGGTTTTCGAAAGTTGGCTTGACTTCTATGATCTCATGAAGCGATTGGGGTGGATCAGTGTGGGCTTTCTGTTTGGTTTCGCCGGTTCCAGCCAGAGTTATCTTATGATTTCCAATCTGACCCTTCTGCTTACTTAAAGAGGCTCTCAGCTTAAGAATATGCTCTAAAATCTTCTCCTTTATATATAACTGACCGTCCCAACCACCAACTATACGTTCTCCTTCAAGTGGCAATGATGAAAGACCACATACTTTATGTTGGTCGTCAATGATTGCATCGATCTTAATCGAGGACGACGATTTGCTGTGAGAGGCAACAAGGTCCAGCCTTTTGGCGATAGTTCCACCGTCGTTCCCCATTAAGTTTATATGATTTTGTGGAGTAAGAAAGGATTTATATACTACTATGTATCTATATACCTTCTTATATCACCACTGTAACCTCTCCTACTTCATGTACACTGACCCTTCTTTGCCTGGAGGGTTTAGTCTTTGACTGATTTTTTATTTGAAATTTTTCGAATCGATTCACTTTCAAATCCTTTCAAAGTAACCACCCACCTCTAAGCTATCATGAGCCAGAAAACGATTGATTTGGCACAGTTGGCACCACAGCAGATCGTGGAGTTGAGGAAAACCACCGAGCTGGAGATCCAACACTTCACCCAATCGCTTCAGGCCCTTCAAGCTGCCCAATCCAAGCTCAAAGAGTGTGTCGCTTCGATTGACGGTATGGTGAAAAGTGATGGAAATAGTCTTTTGGTACCCATGACATCGTCTTTGTATCTCCCAGGTAAAGTTCTTGATAAGGAGAAGTATCTAGTAGACATAGGTACTGGTTACTACGTAGAAAAGCTGGCTGAAGAGGCCAAGAAGGTGTATGAAGCCAAGATCACCAAGCTCAACGAAGACGCCAAAAAGCTTAGAGACATTTTGGTGCAAAAGAACGAAGTGATGAACCATATGACCCTTGTTTTGCGTAGTAAGATGGTGGAATATGACCAGCAGCAGGCTGTGTGATCTACAGAATATATAGGTCATGTATAGATATACATAATTACGGTTAAGACTTGTAGAGGTGGCTATGTGGGTTCTTATATATCCTCTTCTGTATTACATTAATTAATCATTAACCTCTTTTCATTTAGCTCTCTTCTCCTTCTTCTCTACTTCACCTCTACTACAACTCTACTTCACCTCTAATTCTTTTCACTACTTAAGTTCTTCTCCCGCTAAAGACTTCACCACTACCTCGGCTATCTCAAGCACCAATTCCTCGGTATACCTGGGAGTAACCACCTGTAAAGCCACTGGCATTCCATGATAAAGATCACGGTCATAGTACCTTTGAATGACCTCGTCCAGCTCATTCTTGGCCACATACTGCTCATCAATAACATCGATCTCTCTATCGGCCGTGGTAACAGGAACTGTAACTGAAGTCCAATCCATAAGATTACATATACTAGTGTAAGTTCTACTGAATAGAGCAAGATCTGAAGGTCTAAACGAACAGCTTTCCCATACTGGCAATATCAAGGCATCTACTCCAAGCTTTCTCCAATAGGCATCACCAGCCTGTTGACTTAAATACTTCTTCTCCGCCAATTCCCAGTACTGATTGACATTTTCCACTGGCTTTGGTGGATCCTTAACTGCTCCAGCAAGACTAAGCACTTCTTTGACAAGAGGCTCTCCTGATTTAGCACATTCATCAAGCATTTCCTTGTATCCATCTGCTCCGAATATCTTTGCTGCCAATTTCCGGGCCTCTAATAGACCCACAGGGTGTTCAAATTCGACCAATTGATGTCCCTTGGCCTCCAATGCTTTCTCTGTTAGTGCTAGTGCTCTTTCTATTGGTGGATGGAGCTTGGCAGCACCATTTCCATGGACAATACCGAACTTCAAAGTCGATTTGGGCTTCACGGACCGCCAGGGTATAGGGGGAACTTTAGCATCCTCCAACCATGGCTCAGCTTGAAGTACAACCTCCATAGTCAAGCGTAAACTTCCGATATCTCGAGCCATGGGTCCAATAACAGAGCAAATTATTGGGGCATTGGCGTACGAGTTGGTTACATTGAAGTAAGGTAAACGATTGGAGCATGGACGTAAGCCGTAGAGACCATTAAAAGCACTAGGTATCCGTATACTTCCACCTAGATCAGTCCCAAGCCCCAAAGGTGATCCCTTTGCCGCTAAAAGAGTGCCTTCTCCTCCGGAAGAACCACCTGATGAGAGTTCTTTATTATGAGCATTCCAGGTGTAACCGTAGATGTTAGAGACGGTTGCAGAGCTCATCATTGCCATTGGAGTAGTGGTCTTTACAAAGAATACCGCTCCAGCATCGTACAAGATCTTGGCAATTAAGGAGACCTCTTCTTGGGTCTTCGGCTGGTTTAAAAGTGATACGTAACCCATAGCCAGATCAATCCCTTCTAGGTTTACTTGGTCCTTCAAAGATATGGGTACTCCGTGTAACGGGCCTACAGTTTTACCATTTTCTCGGAGATATTGATCGAGTTTCTCTGCTCTTTCAAAGGCCGATTCAAAGAAGATCTCACTACAACAAGTGGTCAATTGATGGGCTATAGCAGCTCTATGAGCAAACGCAGTGACCACTTCAATCGATGATAGGTCACCAGTAGCAATCTTTGTTGCTAGATCCACAGCAGAGAGATCTGTGATGTAATTTTTGTCCTTTAACTCGAGATCCAAGTATTGAACTACCGAACGGACATCGGGAAGCGGATCCAAGCGCCATTTGGGCGGAATTTTGGCTAAAACCAGCTCTCTTTTTGCAGAAGCTATCTTTTCCCACTCAGCTGTCATTTTGGTAAGAAAGAACTAGCAAAACGGCACAGTATAGTGTAATTATCAAGGACTAGTGTAACTAGTTTCTGATATTTTTGATGATTCATGCAAGGTGCTGTGGCTCGATTGAGCGCGTATTTCCCAATTGGGACAGGTTGGACCCTACAACAAATCACCATGATGATTTTAAAGGCATTATCAATGGCATTAGTCTATATTATAAGCCATCATCATGATTATCTCTGGTTTATAATTCATTATTAGAGTATTCTTTATTATAGATGAATGGCTCGGTAAAGACTTGCTTCAAATTTGCCCTCTTTCGAGCTCCTAAACCCTGAATCTTATCTACATCTAAATCTTCACAACAATGGGAAACAATAGAGTCGAAGCTTTTAAAGTTAGCAAGTAGATTGACTACATCGGTCTTATTTATCGCTGGAACGGTAGTCAAGCTGTTAAGAATACAAGTACGATAACTATCGCTTTGTAACCCTTTAATGAGGTTCCCGGTTTGTCTTGTAGCGGATAATTCGTGTTGCTTTGCAAAGAAGATGTAATTCCCTGCCTCTTCGAATGACCACGCTAATACAAGCAGAAGATCGTGTTTAATACAAAAATCCAGTAGTTGACGTAGACTTTCTTGATGCAGTTCTATATCTACTACTACAAGAAGGATTTTAAGTACTCTATCTTGGGTGGAGCTCGATGGGAATGTAGAAGAGCCACCATTGATTTTTTTCAATCGTTGCCAAACGTATTCTGGGTGTAATTTATGATATTTAAGAGACAAGAAGAGGATTTGAAGGGTGGGATTGATGTAGTAATCACATAGAATGTTAGGGTTGAACACCCATTGTGCCGTTTTCATAAGGGAGTCTTTAAAAAGGGGGTTTCCTTTTTGGGATGAAGATACCTGGATAGAGGAGTAGAGTTGTACTGGAGGAGTGCTACCTCTGGGGGTAGTTCTAGTAGCTGATGATGTTGAAGTAGAAGTCCCAGATAGTGGCCTCGATATTGATTGTGTTCTTGCTTCATTGCTCTGGCGTTTTGATCGGTCCGATGAGATCAATGGGTCTAATGGTGTCGTAGTGGCAACTTTCTGTTGATCTGATGAGGTTGCTAAAAGGGAAGAGGCTGGAACTATTGAAGTTGGAGGGTTTCTTTCGGTCAGAGGTGCAGTAGACAGGCTATTTTCGGGGTTCAGAGATGGTTTATCTGAATGAGAGCCACTAGCTTCATCTCTCATACGCTGAACTCCAGCTAGAATGCTGGCAAAAGAGGACTGATCGCTCATGAGGGTGAATTGTGGAGAGGAGTAGATTCGTTGGCGTATGCAGAAAAGAGATTAGTAGAGATGAGATGAGATGAGGGTAATAGGTAAGGGCATGGTGATAGTTGATAGTAAAAATGGTGATTGAGGAAATCAAAAGGGTTCAATTGGAATAGTAGACGTATGCTGTTATGGTATGTATTGTCGAAGTTGCTTTGGCTAGTTTTCAATACAATTGATTCTATGGTTCTTTTGTATGATTAAAGGTAAGAGTTCGTGTTTTTAGGAGCAGTGAAAGGCACGCGAAGAGCTTTAAGGCTGACATTTGAGAGATTAACATAAATAAAAGTGTGTTGATGGGTTACCTAATAAGAGAATCATAGGGAAATGGATGTTAATAACAACAATATCTATATCTATTTCAAGGTTTACCTTGGTTGGGGAATTGGTTGAATAGTTACTCGCTCAAACCTTAATGGGTTATGGAGATAGCAGACAGCCGTGTGCGGTATCCATTATACTAGACTCCTCAACATCAAAAATCATCCACATACTATGTTTAATGGTTCACTCATTCATCTATCTATAATCTGCTCTTATCCTATTCGATTCGAAGCTCTCCACTCTTGAATCTTGGCCGACCTATGGCTCCAACCACTTATATCGAATAATAATCACAGTAAGAAATAGTATTCGGTACAAGTTGCATCAACCGCCATTTAACTACGCTATTTTAGCTCAAAACCCCGCTTCATCATCGATAAGGGGATGGTGTAGCTCCTATTACAGCAGCTGTGGATCCTTGGGTCAGGGAAAAACTACCCAATTGTGTCCAGATGGGCAATTTGTGGTATATATCTTTGATCAACTTCTGCCACTTGACATAGTGATAATTCCGCGGGTTAATGAATTTATCTAGAGTCTTGCAGCTATTTTAAAGCATATACATTTGTATCACCATAGAAAGATGCCATCTGAACTATTCTGTTAACACATCTCACCACATCTCACCTCATTTCACGTCATCTCACCCGTTGCCTTTCAATTTATCCTTATCTAGTTACCCTCTACTTCCAATTTGGTCTCTTTTTTTCTCTTCCGTTCTCCTTTGCTCATCTCTTCTCTCTTCTTTCTTCTCTCTTCTCTCTTCTCTCTTCTCTCCTCTCTCTTATCCCTTCTCTTCTCTTCTAAACGCCGCCTCATATATCTTCTCTGATAAGATATCGCCAGCCGCATGTACCTCTCCTAATGAGGCAAATCCCGCGGGTTTCTTGTTACTAATCCGGACCCCCCATCCCGGCACATAACCTTGGTTAGTCATAAAATTTCATCTAGTAGACTACTCCATTGCAACTCCTATAGTAAGCAAGGTGATCCGATGTTTCTGACTCTTAATGCAGATCTCGAGGTCCAGGACCTGTTCGAAAAGCCTGTTTTCATGGTGGACATACCCAATGTCAAGGAGAAAAATGTGGTTGGAACTCATACTCGATCCAGAACCGGTTGTCTCTGCTGCCGCGAAGCCAAGTAAGTAACGTAAGATCTCGATGGATCCCTATTAGGAAAATTCCAATACAATTCACAATCCGAAAAGCTCTTCATGCCTTGGCTCCTTTCATCATACTAACCCTAGGAAACGATGTGACGAAGTCCATCCGATATGTGGAAAGTGTCAAAAACGGGGCATCGAATGTATTTGGCCCTCGAAAATATTTGTTAAACCTCGATCTAGATCAAAAAAGAAGGGTAAATCAAATGATATACCGAGGGATAAAGATCATTTAGAAACTTCAATTCCGATTCTGACTTCCAAATCTTCTTCTAAATTGAATCCCAATTTAACCCTGAATAAGATTCAAAAATCGATGGTCCACAAGAATTCTGACTTAAGAGTTCATACTTTGAAAACCGTAGGCAAGAGAAAAGCGATTAAAGGTGAACCAACAACTCCAGATCAACTTCCCTTCGGCCTCTCGGCATTTTTAGATGTCAATACTCCAACTTCTCCCGATTCAAAGCTTCAAAATGAATCGACCATTGAATTTGATCTTCCGGCCGGATTTAATTCAGAATCGGCATTATCATCACTCTTATTTGACCCCGGAAGTCCATTTTCGCTGCATTTAGGCCATAACACTAATCAAGGATTTGAATTCCACAAGTCTCCAAAAGACCCCCTGCTGCCTGATGGGTGGCAAAATTACTATCCTCTGCCTTATAGTTTCCTTTCTGGAACTTTTGCTCTCTACTTGGACGATCAATCACTCAACTATTTGAAATATTTCAAACAAAACGTCACTTCTCATCTTAGTATTACCAAAAAGGGTAGCATCAATCATTTTGTAGATACATTTTTTGCAGCAGCTCAACATGATGAAGCCATAACAAGAGCTTTGGCTGCTTGGGGTGCTTTCTTTCAGAATGGAGATTCAGAGACAGTAGAAAAGCTCTTGGGTAGATCAGAAGAATTGATTCAGGAAGCTTATTTGAAGAAGGATCTGATGAATGTCCATGAAAGGTTCGTAGTGGTGTGTTATTATCTAGTAGTGATAGGTATAGAAGTGTGTAGAGGTGACGTCAAGCGATGGTGGGAATGCTTCAAGAAGTGTGTGGAGCTTCTTCAAGCCAACGGAGGTATCATGAAGTTTTGTGAAGAGAATAATTATCTGAATGGAGTTAAGTGGCTTATCCTGAATATCGAATTTCATGATTTGTTACTGTCGGCCACCCAAAAGGAAGGAACCCTTATACCGATGGAGGATTATCGTACTCTATTTACCAAGTATGGAGTATTGGATGTGGGAGGTTATGGTCTTGATGCCTTCCAAGGTGCTTGTCAACCCATAATTATGATATTGGGTGAAATTATGACTTGTCATGTTGAACTCAAGCAAAAAAGGCTCGACATGGAGCGAAGACTCAGAGAAATTGATAATCCTGAAGGATACGAAGAGCTTCGACTGGAAAGAATTAGATTCTATCTTTATGCTGATCAATTTGAAAAGAAATTTTGTGAAAAAGTCATTGATTGTCAGCCGCTGGAGCAACAAATTACTCTCTTAAATGAAGACGGAGAAGAGACTCAATTAGAAGTTCATGTAATGCTTTTTGAGGTTTTTCGAGAAACCTGTAATATGTACATTTTATTGTATTTGAAACATCATCTGCCCCGACTGGTTGCGGTCCAGCTGACTCTTTTACATTGTCTTTCATTTATTGAAAGACTCATCAATACAGAATCTGTTCCAGCATTGACCATGCCTTTATTGGTATGTGGAATTCTGTGCTATCAAAAATGTGATAGAAAGAGAATGGAAGAAATATTTGACGAATTGATGCTGAACTACATTCCTAGAAATTTGCATAGGGTCAGAGAACTTCTTCATGAGATATGGGAGCGTAATCCTGAAGGAATTTTTTCCATAGATTGGGCCGATATCTGTGAAGAGAGAGGGTGGACTCTTTCGACGTGTTAGAGTGAATAGACAAAGAGAAGAAAAATTACGAAATCATGATAGGGAACCATTCATTCAATCTTCACCTCTAATTTAGTAAATACATTAGTTGATCGTTGAACAAGAATATGGAATATAATTGAAAAAACCTCAAACATCCAAAAAACAAAGTTATAGACAAATTCATTACGTTTACTTGAGTTCTACAACATTTCATGGCTATCAATGATATTAGGAATATACTTTTTTGATGTAACATACTTAACACCAGAAGTTGTAAACTCTGAAAATCCAGGGCTTGGCAGCAAGTTGTTCTCTCTCTTCATAAAGTTCTTGTTTGAACACATCCAAGTCGAGTTCTCTTCTACCGGTGTCGATATCGATGTCCTTAGCTCTAATGTACAAGGTCCAGTTCCTGGTCCAAAGCTTGTGACCAAGGTAGAACACAATAACCACTGGAGCAGATAAGTAAGCTTGGAAGAAGTCAGTTGGGTTTGGAGATCCTCCCAATGGGAAAAGAGCAACCCAGAATTGAGCAATAAGAATCAAAACGATAATAATGATACCATAGATAGATCCCCAGATACCTGCTTGAGCGGTGAAGGCGATTTCATCAAGACCTCTACCTTGAACCTTCAAAGCAGCTCTGAATCTAAGATGAGAAAGACAAATGGATCCCCAAGTGAACAAAGAAGACAATCCGGAAAGAGCCGACATCCAGTCAAAGACTGTACCTTGATCGTTAGATGCAACCAAGAAACAGATGGCACCAAAGAGACATGAGGCAACGATACCAGCCAAAGGTCTACCACTCTTGTCGATATAGTTAAAGATCTTTGGTGCCTGGTTGGCAGCAGCAAGAGCAGCAAGGGTTCTAGAAGAGGCGTAAATAGAAGAGTTACCGACCGATAACACGGCAATCATAATAACCACGTTCATAACGGAAGGAAGACCGTGAATACCAGCATCCACAATGGCTAAAACGAAAGGAGAAGCTCTGGCATCAGCAGAGGAAGTACCCAGAGTCAATCTCTTATCATTGTATGGAACCAAGAGACCCACAAGCAATAAAGAAATCACATAGAATAAAGTGATTCTCCAGAAGACCTGCTTCGTAGCTTTAGGAAGAGCCTTTCTTGGGTTTTCAGTTTCAGCAGCGGCCAAACCAGCCAATTCAGTACCGGCAAAGGCAAAAGCAGCAGAAACAAACACAGAACAAACACCCTTGAAGCCATGGGCAAAGGCACCAGGATGATAGTAGTATCTAGCACCCAAGTATTCATGGTTTGGACCACCACCACAGATGATGATGATACCGAAAAGAATAAAACCGACCACGGCAACAACCTTAATAATAGAGAAAACAAACTCGGCTTCACCGTAACCACGGGCACCAAAGAAGTTAATCACACAAATAACCACATAGAAGATGGCAACAAAGGCAGCAGGATTAATAGTATCATTCCAATATTGAACTGTCATGGAAGCAGCAACTAATTCCAAGGGGAAAGTAATAAGCCAACCCATGGCGTAATTCCAAGCCATAGCAAAACCCCAAGAGTGATCAACGAAACGATAGTTAAGAGTTACAAAGGCTCCAGAAACGGGGAAAGTCACTGCCAATTCTCCCAAAGCTTGACAAACAACGTAAACTAAAGTACCAATTACGGAATAACCAATTAAAACACCAGCTGGCCCACCAGTGGCCAATCTCTTTCCGGAACCCACAAACAAACCAGTACCAATGGCACCACCAATGGCAATCATTTGCAAATGTCTGTTTTTCAACGATCTAGAGAGTGGAGAATTTGCGGTGATAATAGCAGTTTTCTCTTCTTCACTTAAATTTGGGTCAATTCCAAGGGCAGAAGTGTCGTAACGTTTGAAACTGTCAATGAAACGACCCATTGGACTTAATTTTTCCTTTTCACCGGAGTCATAAGCGTAGACATCTACGGCAACTCCACCCTTTTCATCCGACCCAGTCTCCGCTTGGGTAGCGGAATTCATATAATTCAATTCCTTTGGAGGCATATTGATAAATTTTGCAACTTCCTACTGCTAAATTTAGATAGCAAAAATAAAACGGTTGCAATACCAAGAATTTTTGATCTAAAACCAAGAAAAAAATGCAGGTGAGGAACAAGTTTGACGTTGAAGAATCGATATATATATATATAAAATTTATCCTTGGCAACGAAGATTATCAAACGAAACAATTAGGTTTCCACTTTGAGAACTCTTACATCAAACACCAAACTATTTCATCCTGCTTATCTACTACGGCATTTACGATAATTATGGCTCGAGAGATAAGAAATCCACCAGAATTTTGTGCCTGGCCATGCGAAATAAGCTTTTGAGAGTATTTTTTGAATAGGGGGTTTTTTCGATTATTGCCACTTTCGTGGCATCAATCCTACCGTGAAGGAATTTTCGATAAGACTTCTGCAATCCTTATGCTGTCAACCCCGAGGAATATTTGGATTTTGGGTGGGGTGGCGGTAGATATCTTGCTATCGATAGAGTCTTTATTCAAAGATGAAGTTTTTGTGCTTGCAAAAAAATATTATTATATCGATAAGGTCAATTATTTTGGTCTTCTTTAGTGCCGTTTCAAATGTGTGGAAGTTATACCGTTAAGTGCCGTGATGATGTCGACTTTTTCGTGTAAAGTCGACGTTTAATTGGTACGAAAGCTCGCTTCCTCTACTTCCCCTCCCCACCACGTGAAAGTTCATTTCCAGATTAATCGACTCCTCGTTTCATGTTTTTCTTTTCCAGAAATTCATTGTGGCTGGTGTGCGCTCCCTTCCCACCGGGCAAAATAAATGAATTCAAGCGAAAGATTATGCAAATTTACTAGATAGATTCGTAAATCGATATCATTGCTTCTAAGGCGTACCTTTGTAAACGCCGCAAAGAGAAGATATTTTAGAAACCCACAAATTTTGGCCCAAACTCTTTTTCATGCATTATGGTCATTTCACAAACATCTCTAAGTGCATTTACACGAATGCTTTTAGCGGGTAAAACTCGCTCCGATAAAACAACTGTTTCCCTTCAAAAAGATAGATTCTAATGAAATCATGCGGTTCTTTATCTGGCATGATAATAAGGCATCAACGTGATTTTACCCCGATTATTGATAACGATGAACATCAAACGTCAAAACGCCATTCAATTCTATCAAAGCCGCAAAAAGAAATTTATTTCAAACCTTCAACCGTAGAACGATACCACTGGATATTAGGCAAGATTGTAGCATTCTTTAAGTATAACAATAAAAATGAAGCTTTCATAACCGAGATCCCTCTTAGGCATAGTCTGATGAAATCCAATGTTAGTTTTCTGCGACATGAAACGAAAACAGTGTTTAGTTCAAATGCCTTATTGTTGGTTTACGATAAGAATAAACCGTGCAATATGTCAAAAACAACGCCTTTCCAATCTAATGGCAAGCAGACAATTGCAAAATCTATATTGAGTAGAAAAGATAATTTGTTGATGCAACATGAGGTGTCAAGGGTAATAGCTAGTGAAGAGAAAGAGTTGAATGAATTTTTAGATGATTTGAAGACAATTGAACGTCAAAGGTTCCTACATTTTATAGACTTTAAAATTTTTCGCCATCATCAAGTTCAAAAGTACTATGATGAAAATGGTGAATTTTTCTAGATAATATCAATTTCGCTATAAAATGTTTGTAATATATGAATAAATCATAATTGTCGGATATGGGTCCTTTCCGAAGGATTGAAGTAGTTGATAGAGATGTTGAGCAAAGACATTGTGCGGTTATATGTAGGATAAACGTGATTCGGCTTCAGTTGCCTTTTTTACAGTTTGTTATCTTTCCCAGAAAAGTGTTCTTTCCCTCAACAATATCCTCTGTGATATTATAAGTAACCTGACTTGGTTCAGTCCTGCTTCCCAAAATATATTTATACTATATTTCTACTCATCTCCTTCCTTTTATTTCTCCTACATTCTTCACAGACGGCTGAACCAACTGTTATTGTCGACAGGGTCCACATTTGTCTTATCATAATTCCTGCACCGGGCCTTTAGATGACAGCAGTCGGTGATTGTCAAATATGTACTCTTTCAACTGATTACTTCCAATATTGGATAATCTTTAATCGAACACAAGCATTACTTAAATGATCATTCAATCGCCTCTTTGCAAAAATATATTTTTCAAGAGTTGGGGTTTGGTAGAGCATAAGTGGTGACATCTTACCCCACATTTCGAAAATCTGGAATTGGGTATCCGCTCAATGAAATTTTTAGACTGCTACAAAAAACTCTCTCCGCACAGGACAAGCCAAACTAAGAAAATCTCACCGCTACGACTCTCTTATATGAGACACAATCTGCACATAGTACGCTTAAACTTCCAAACCCTGTCATTTTTTATCGCGCTACTGAGAGCTTAAAGCGCGCTTTCCTTGGTTGGATACTTAGGCGCGCTAATTTATCTGAAGATAATCTATAACGCTTGATTTACCATTCTATCGCTACTCTAGTGGACCGAGAGAACATTGAACGTAGATGCGTGCCTAAAGAAGCACATGGCTACTGCTGATCATCTGAGCCCCAAAATTCCCGGCTCAAAGGTATTCTGGAAATTTCACAGTGTCAGGAACAATTGATTTCGGACTCTTTACCTTATCTCCATGATATACATATCTGGAAATCGCATGCGAGATCTATATCGATAATTAATCTGGGCAACGAATGATAAAAACTTTTCAAAAGTCTACAGATAAGATTATATATATCTGATATATATTTAAAGAGATCTATCTCCAGTAGGACTTCTTCTCATCATCACAATGTTGTTTGCAAAATCTGAAGTCACCAACGAAATCGTTCCTGGAACTGTCCACTTGGTGGATTTGGAAGGTACACTCAATGTTAAGCACGATGATAGTGGTCAGAACATTATCTTGCAACCACAACCTTCAAGTAATCCAAATGATCCGCTTAGGTGGCCCAAGTGGAAAAAAATTGCCCAATTTTCATTTCTTTGGTTCTGGGCTTTCATGGAGGCCGTAACGGTAAATTGGAGTGGCCCAATTTGGACGGAATGGACTATCGTTTTCAACTGTACATTCATGGATTTAAACATTTCTTCTGCCTTGTGTTTCATTTTCTTGGGAATTGGATGTTTGACATTGCAACCTACTGCCATGAAAATGGGAAGAAGATTTGTGTATATCTTGTGTACTATTTTTGCTATTGCTGGTAACATTTTGGGCAGTCAAGCAACTAATGTGCAAATGATTTATGGTGCCAACATTTTAACAGGATATGCTGCTGCTCCAGTGGACTCTCTTGTAGAAATTTCAACCACTGATGTGTTTTTCCAACATGAAAGAGCTAGATATTTGAGTTGGTTTATTTTAGCACTTTATGCTGGTTCCGATTTGGGTCCAGTAGCATGTGGGTATATTGTAGAATCATTAAGTTGGAGATGGTGTTATTACATTCAAATTATCATTTTTGGATGTATTCTTGTGGTTCAAATCTTCTACATGGAGGATACAACCTTTGAAATCAGAGAAGAAAAGGACACTGAAGAAGAAATCATTGCTCAAATTAAAAGTAGAGAAACTGCAGATATTAAGGAAACTCATCAAATTACTTCTAAAGAGCACTCAAGTGAAACTGATAGCGATGATAGTTCCATTGATCCATCAATCCCAATGAGGCCTTACTGGAAACGAATGCAAATGGTTGAAACGGAATATAATGATAAGAGATCTTGGTTCACCATTTTCATCAGACCGTTCTTTTTGCTCACATTCCCAGCAGTTATTTGGGGTGGGATTGTATACGGTGCTCAAATGATGTGGCTCTCCTTACTTGCAACCACCCAATCATTAATTTTTGCTTCTTCTCCCTATGACTTTTCTGATGCATCCGTTGGTTTAACCAACCTTGGCCCTCTTGTTGGTTCCCTTATTGGTATGTTCTATGGTGGCCCTCTTGTGGATTGGGCTACCATCAAGCTTGCTAGACGTAACAATGGTGTTCTTGAACCAGAATTCAGATTGTGGATGATGGTTGTTCCAACAATCTTTAATGCAGCTGGTTTAGTTGCCTATGGTATAGGTTCTAGTACTGGAGTACATTGGTTTGTTCCAGTTGGTCTCGGGGGATTTTTCTTGGGTTTTGCAATGGGTTCATCAGGTTCAATTTGTTTAACCTACTACATTGACAGTTATCCCAAACTTGCCAGTGAAGGTATGGTTTTGATGTTATTCATTAGAAATTGCATTGGTTGTGGATTTACTTTTGCCATTCAGCCATGGCTTGACAGAAATGGACTCAATACTACATCATGGTTGTTGTTTATGTTGAGTATCATCATCAATGGTAGTTTCATTGTCATGATTATTTGGGGTAAAAATTTCAGAAGATGGACCGCTTCTGCCTATTACAAATACTCTGATCCTAACTACACAATTTTTTAGTATTAGATATATAATTACAGTTATTTAACAAGTGAACTCTGGATAGTGAATTTCAATAATAAGACAATGTGAGAAAGGAAAATGTAGTGCAAATAAATTATGGCCTATTTTGGCTACACAACAATCAAAATTGATGTCATGAAGGCCACTAAGACTACTAATCTAGGGAGCAATTTGGTGGAGCCACTAACAGAAACGACATTACCATTGACAATTTGTGTTTCTTGTGGTGAGTAAGTTTCAATAGAGACTGAACCATTAATGATAGGGTTTGTTGTAGCCGTATTACTAGTCTCATTTATGGAGGTGCAAGTGGCCGCTATGCTAGATAAAAAATTAGTCGCCTTGAGTGAGGTCAGAGTCGATGATGAATTCGACCATTTCGTAGTTGTAACCAGACTCGAATCTTGGCTGCTTTGAGTAATCCTTTCACTGGCTTTTGCGTTTTTTGGCTTGTATGCCTTGACGTTGGCAGAATCCCAGGCAGGGTAGACCTGACCATCGTCGTTCCATTCTACGGAAATCCATTTTACTGGATAATAAAGCCCGGCTTCCAATTCAACACCAACACTGGTTACTTTAATACCTTCGAGACTGTAGTCAAAATAGGTATATTGGTTACTTATCAGATCTAGATTATCTTCGCTACAAGGAAATGCCTGTGCGCTTCCAATTTGGATCAAGGCTGAAGATTGCGAAACTAATGATCCAAATGCAACTGTTTCAGTTTTACTAGTTTTAACATAAAAGTAACTCACGGTTAATTTGGTATATTTATCATCACTACCATCATAAACTCCATAAGATGAATACTCCAGAACCATGAATTGGGCATTCAGCATCAATTTAGAATTGCCATAGGGGTAGTTATAAGTTATTGTCTCTTGGCCTTCGTCGGTGCTAACAGCTGGACAGCTGCCAAGTGAGGCAGCGACAATAGAATTAAAGACAGCAAAAAAAACGAAAGTGAGGTAGTTTACCTTGGTTACCATAGTAACGATGGTTTTGAAAATCGGGGCTCATCATATCATTTTAAGGGAGATTTTGAGGAAACATGATCCGGGACCACATTCTCGATGGTGGAAAATATTTGGCAAGCATTTATTCAAATATTTTCATGCATGAATCGATCTCAACTCAGGTACCAATTTTGATACTGCTTATTTTTTGTCAAAATTTGGGGTTAAGATTTGAAAGGGAGAGCAATAGAGTATAGAGAGGATATGTGATAATGTCTATGATAGTAACAGATTTTTCATCTCATAAAGTGTAAACGGCAATTAGAAGGAATCTATAAATTCCATACACGTTAAGACATTCAAATTTGAATGGTATGTAGGAGATAAAAAATTGATCGAATTAAATATTAGCTTACATTCCATAGGAGAGTATATATTTTTTAATCTCAATTGACGTCAGAATTGTTCACAATGGGTGATTTTTCTTGGGCTAATGAAGAATTCAACCAGGTTGACGCATATTCGATCGAGAATAAGGGGTGCATGCAGTGAAGGGACCTATTTTCTGTAGATTTGTGATGATTTTATGGCACGATGATGTAATCGACACGCTTTCACAGCGCACGTAAATAATGCCGCCAGCATCAAGTCCAACCTTACGCGAGGATTGATCTCAATGATGATAGGTTTCAGTAGCGCGTTACATCCTATTGTGGTAAAGCGTGACCTGGTTGTTTTTTTCTTTGGGTTAGATTTTATCCCAAATTTTCAATTAAAGACTTATAACTTTATAGTATTTTGGCAGAACAATCTTATTAAACATTTAAATCGACGATTAGATTCTTTAATTCTCTCTAAAACCGTATTTGATCCTTATCATGGTGACATTTTAAAGCTTAGACTTTAATGGTGGATGAAAGGTAAGTGGTTGGTGTCGAGAAATGTTCATGGACGATCATATTGTGGTACTTACCAAAGTCTAAGGAGGTGAACATTTAGGTATGTGACGTCATCAATGTCTACAATCTTTCAAACCAAGCCTTTCGTTCTGTCTACACTACCACCGTCACACGTTCAAAAAGAGTTATGTTGAGTTAATTCCAAGTATAATTGGCTACGGTTTATCTCTTTGATCACCTTCATCTACTTATTTGGTAATTTTACTGCCATATTCACTGGAGGGTAACCTTCCGAATACATGGCCACCTACTAGGCTGTCATTTATTTCAATGGCATTGTCTTTCCCCAATAATCCATCTCGAATGAATTAAATATGGAGTGGTGTTGTTGAAAAATTCGTTTTCTTACAGAGAAATCTATGTTGCGTAAAAGTTGTCGAAACTAAGGAATTGAAATTGTACATAATATGTAGCTATTTAGTTCACCAAACTGAACAAGAAGTACAAAAGCGGAAGAAAAGGTAGAATTTAAAAACTAATTGAAAATTGAACACCCACACGTTGCAGGTGATGATATCTTCAAACAAGTATGTGAGCTAAAAGAAAAGCAAACATGTTGATCCATTTAATACTCAAAATTTTGGAACCGTTGATATCGGTGCCACTTACAGTGGTAACTTTTCCATATGATGAGAACAGTGTACCGGGTAAGGTAGATTGTTTTACGAAGTCAGTTGAGTTGTTTGAAACAAGAACAAGAGCTGTTGTCGTTGTGTGTGTTGCTCCTGGTGTGTTCGACTCTGCAAAAGTGATTGTTTGAGTAGGTTTGAGATGCAGTGTTGGTACGACTACAGTAAACTGTGGTCCGGACGGTGACCCCGTTCCACTTGATCTGGGCGGGTAAATTGGATTTCCTGTTTGAAATGGTTGAGGTGGCACGCTGATAGTAGACAGTGTGACTGCTACGAAAGAACCTCCCCTTTTACCTGATTCTGATGTAGACACTGAGTCGCCAGCTATCAGTAGAGGCGTTGTTTTGATTTCATTAGTTGACACGGTCTCTTGGCTACGAATGGTTCGAGTAGTGGTTTTTGTAGGTCCGGTTGACGATAAAAATGTCTTATCCGTGACTCCTGTGATTGTCGTATTAACCCAATAATGGAGTGATCCCAGTGTACTAAAAGTAGCAGAGGTGTATGGTGTTAATACCACAACAGTTTTGTGACCGTCAGGAGCAGTAGATGTGGTAGTTGAAGTCTCAGTACCGGTCCATGGTTCACTGGTGGTTACTGTAGTTGGTGTTAATACCACAACAGTTTTGTGCCCGTCAGAAGCAGTGGATGTGGTAGTTGAAGTCACAGTGCCGGTCCACGGTTCACTAGTGGTTGCTGTAGTCGGTGTTACTGTAGTCGGTGTTAATACCACAACAATGCTGTGCCCGTCAGTAGCAGTGGATGTGGTAGTTGAAGTCACAGTACCGGTCCACGGTTCACTGGTGGTTGCTGTAGTCGGTGTTACTGTAGTCGGTGTTAATACTACAACAGTTTTGTGACCGTCAGGAGCAGTAGATGTGGTAGTTGAAGTCACAGTACCGGTCCACGGTTCACTGGTGGTTGCTGTAGTCGGTGTTAATACCACAACAATGCTGTGCCCGTCAGTAGCAGTGGATGTGGTAGTTGAAGTCACAGTACCGGTCCACGGTTCACTGGTGGTTGCTGTAGTCGGTGTTA